>OLKM01000019.1:835810-862895 GCA_900291075.1 Melanogrammus aeglefinus
GCACTTCCTCCGTTAAACTGCTGTCCTATTTAAACAATAGATGAAGAATGCCAGCCGTCATTATGGATTTGTCTGCAGAAAATTCTTACACTGTGGTGTGCCAGAGCAAAGGGATTTAACATAAAACCTTTTTTATTCAATTAATTTCTTACTACTGAAGTTAGACCAGTCAATAAGGGTTAAATCAACTCACCAAAGACCTGAGCAGGTAAAAATACTAGGGAGTGGCATGCAAAATAATATATGAATGAAATGTCAAATTTGAAACAGAATTCTAGTCTTGTGGTAAATAAGATAGGATAGCACAGATAGGATAAGATAGGAAAGCACAGTGCTTCCTAGATGGAAAGTTCAGGAATAGCTGCCGGAGCTTTCTGTGGGCCAGATAACCCACAGTCTAGAGCAGCTGCTTCAAGGGAATGGATCATTTGTATTTTTACAAATGGAACCATGTCACCATGTCAGACACCGGACAGATTATCCGGGAACTGCATCTTTTAAATGCACTGGATGTCCGGTATGGGCAGCAGGCTGCGGGGGTTTGGTGTGCTGGAAAAGGTGTGCTCCGCGTGTACCCATGACGTGTGTGTGACATCAATGGAAGCAAGCCCGGCTAAGAAGGAGGCTTTAGGTGGGGATTTGTTTTGCTTGGTTGGATCTCAAATTAGCCTGAGTAGATGAGTGAGGGATGGGTATGATAGGTCTCGTCGACGGATAGTATCCCGAAGACACCATTAAACATGGCCTTCTTCTTGGTCGGCGCACGCTTAAACAAACAAAAATGATGCACATGGATATTAAGTATATTTTTAATGAGATGTTATTCGAATATGATATGACCCCTCACAGGTGTGAGATGATTCCAACACATGTCACAAGAACATCATGTTTAATATTTTTGACAACATTCATTTTTACTTAAGTATTGTAGGCCTAGTACAATTTGTGGTTTTGCATCCTTAAGTAATTCTAATTCAGAATTCTTGATTGAGGGGCTGGAACCAGGCTTACCTGCTTTGAAATAGTTACTTCATTTTAGAGCAAATATTGTACACCTGGAAGTACTTTGTATTATGATTTATCAAAAGGCTCTTTAAATATACTGTAAATGTATGCTCTACTATAGTGGCTAGAGCTTGCCATAAGTGTTTTTCGACAACAATGATTGCATTTGTGCAAAATTTGCCATAACATATTTAGTTAAGTTTCAAGAAAGACATCTTACCATTATTACTTGTGGTTACGCTGAATGCTAGTTGGCTGCTTTATAAAGCAACAGCACCATGCATTAGCTAATACATACCATCACACACATCAGGGAAGTGAATCAATTATATTCGCTATGATTGGGACTCTTGTCTAAACCAATCAAAATAGCCCGGCGAGTTGATCAAATCAACGTAACGAGCTAGATCAGGTGAAGCCAGTCGATACGCTCTTGATCGTTTAGGTCGCAACATGCGTGTGTGTAGTTGGCCACTCTAAGCTAACAACATAAGTGTGGGCTGGTAAAACTGGGGTTAAGACACTGAGCTTTCCTAGGGGGCTTAGAAGATGGCCACCTGCCTCCCTGCCTCCCTCCTTCCTCTTAACCTCTTAATGCTTTCACCGTCTGTTGTGGCTGCATCATTTGGGATGGACGTACGTAGGGGCCTGTAGACATTCTTGGAAAGTCAAAGTGAGACAGGGTCGATGCAAAATTCAGTCCGGATTCAAATGCTAAACCAGTCACTAAACTGGTTCTGGTTAAATAAAGCACTACACCTTGGAGGAATCGTATCGGCCTCTATGGTCCCAGCCTTATAACATGACGTTAATGTTATTAAATAGGAACTGATGGACAAATTTTTATGGTTGCATTTAAGACGTAGGCTGAAAATTAAAAGTACCATTTAAGTTGAATGCAAATGGAAACCCTGCACATCATTTTACACATTAATTGATTATCTTATCCTACTGTAAGTTTTGGTGAGGTTTAAAGCCAGAACTAAACCATTTTACATTTCCAGGTGGCTGTACTGAACAATGTATTTTAACTGACCGCCTACTTCCGACTTTCCAATGCAGAATCATCAGGATCAGTAGTTTGCCACAAAGAAGGCAGAGCGGGCCAATCTGAGAGTCACACTGAGAGACAAATACAGGCTTCCAGAAGTGCCATTCATATAATTGCTCGTTTTCTAAATTACCTGTCAAAGATCTGTTAAAACCGAGACTAAATAATTGAAAAAAAAGGATGTTTATAGAAACAAGTGCCAAGCACTTACAATTGCTAGGTTAACCCATTCCCCGTATCCAACACAGATAGCTAGCATAATATGCTAGACAACGCCAAGTTACATTTTTAAGTGCCAGGACGTACAACATGCAAGTGCGAAGGGGGCATGCTTTTGGGAGAGTAAGGGAGTAGGAGGGGCGTGGGGGGTAAGGAGGGAGGCTATGCAGAGTCCAGAGTCCATATAGTAACTATAATTATACTAATAACTACTTTTAAACTATACTACCGGTGCTAATGACCGGGTATCATTGTCACAGGATGGTTTAGATGACCTCCCAGAGGACCTCGAGAAGATGGTGGAGAAAGAGGAGAAAGAGGAGGAGGCAAACAAGTCCTTTCTGGGGAAGACTTGGACGTGGACATTAAAACCAGGGGCCACCATGATGGAGGGGAGGCAGGACGCAGAGGAGAAGAGCACTGTCATGTGAATGCTGTACGGACATCCGGGACATATGAGAACTGTCTCGTTGCACATTTTGAGGCTTAATGCACGAACCGACTTCCATTGAAGGTATGCCTCATTGGTTTACGGACTGCTCCACTGCAGCAGATGTGTCCAATGGGGCAAGTTTAAGAATGTAGTATTTTCAACATGGCCGTTATGTGTTCTTTCGCTCTGTAGAGTTGCAGCATTAGTTTTCCCATGTTCCGATTTTTTTATTTATTCAAATGGTACAAAACGTATCTTCTTATAAGGGTTCAACAAAGTGTGCAGTTAAATGAGCAGTAAAACTTGGTCGGGTCAGGGAAGGTCGGATGAGGATCTAATCTAATCTAATCTGAGTGGTTGCTGGGTGAGTATTTACTAGTTGATGGCTGTTGTGACAAACACCAAGATTAAAAGATAAGGAACCCACAGGTTTCAAGGGGTTTTGTCTCTGCTAATGAGGCCAGAAGCATGGGCTTAACTGATAATCAAACAAACCTATATGTCCTCGGCAATAAGGTCGATAAGCGGGGGCTAGCCACCCTGTGCCTATTGATTAGCTAACAGTTAACAGTAGTTTGAATGGTACACACTCTATTAGAAAATTTATTATGGGGACATATGCCCAAGCACGCTTCCCCCCCCTGTAAATATATGAAATGTTAACTAAATACTAGTTTAGTTTATTCTTTTACATATATTATACTTCAGTGACAATATCATATATGAAGTAAAAGATAACAAGATGAATACATTCAGCTTCAAATGACCATCAACAAGTGTCTGTTTTTACGGAGCGCACCAGAAACCTGTTGTAGGACAGCGCACCAGAAACCTGTTGTAGGACAGCGCACCAGAAACCTGTTGTAGGACAGCGCACCAGAAACCTGTTGTAGGACAGCGCACCAGAAACCTGTTGTAGGACAGCGCACCAGAAACCTGTTGTAGGACAGCGCACCAGAAACCTGTTGTAGGACAGCGCACCAGAAACCTGTTGTAGGACAGCGCACCAGAAACCTGTTGTAGGACAGCGCACCAGGAACCTGTTGTAGGACCAAGTGTCCAGGCGGTGCCACCACCCCCTGAGCCCGTTGCTCCCCACGTGATCCCCAGCCCCTTTCCCTCCTCCTCTTCGTCCAGGTCTTCCTCGGACCCATGCTGTTCCCCAACCCCCTTTCCCCCTGTAAGCTGACACAGCTCGTTCAGACGTTAGCGGCCTGCCTCCTAATAGGATCACCGCGGATTAACCTGTCATCTGATAAAACTAAGAGGCTCGATAGCTACGCTGCGCCATCTTAACCAATTTGCACTCAATTAGGATAATGGGGGGAAAATCGAAAAGAGGGGCAGCCTTAATATAATAATGTGTTAATATGATTATTCACCCAATGTTTTCACGTCAATGCGTTCAAGCACTCGGGGCGATATAGGGATCTTGTTATGCAGATCAGTCACGAGACAACAAGTTAATGTGACCTCAACTTACTCGTATGGAGCTATAAGCGAAGTGTGCATCTGAAATGTATTCTCTTAATCGTTCATCGCTTAGATTAATCAGCATCAGATTTCAATTCGATGCCCACTCAAAGCTAGAGATTTACAGTTTATTCTCTAATTGGCCCGTAGCAGGTCGTTAGCATAGACACTCTAGCACCCACAGGGAGAACATAACGTACATGAACATTTGCAGGGTGGAGGGTCGAAATAAAATAATGACTTTAAATTAAAAAAAAAGACAAATCGATAACAACCAAAGGAACGATGTTGTATCCAAGTCATTTAGCCAATTGCCATTAAGCCCATTGAGCTCACTTAATGAGCACTGAGGGACAGGTCATTAAGTGAGCTCCTTTAATGAGCTAGCAATCAGCCCCATAATGTGTCCTAACCTGCCGTGTTTCAGCCCCACTAGCAGGTCCAGAGGCTGGGCCCCAGCACATGATTTGACAACGTGGATATAGTTAACAATTTGACGGTGCTCAAGCATGTGCCTTGGCTGTGCCATTTATCCTTGGAACAGCCTCTAACAACTTCTAAAACAACCGATCCTTTGTTTTTTATGTTTCATATTCCTATAGTTATAATTTGTTCCATGTACGATAGATGTTGTTCAAGTGTTAAAATGCATTCAATATCATCGTTTGCAATGCTACAGAGTAGAGTTCACTCCAGATACGATGAGTTGATGTCACAGGAAGTGAAGTCGTTAGGCTCATTAAGGACAGGCTTGATCTGTGAGACTCCTGGCTGCCACGGCTTTGAGCGGGGGCAGCTTCAGCTACAGCAGACGAGCACATGGTTCTATATCTGCAACTCCAAAGCCCCTCTCCTCTCCAAGAGCAAGAGCCTATTATTATTAGAATATGAGCGGAGGTTCAACTCTATAATACTCTCTCTAGGTACACAATGATCCCGAACGGTGCATTTTCATCTCATCTCGAAACAACCAAAAGCAAAATTGTATTTAAAGATTTAACTCATTTGAATAAACTATTCTTACTGTATTCTATCTGACTCATTCTGTGCTTAACTCTTTGCCATTTGGACCTGGGTCCGACCAACCAGCAAGGCACATGAATATATCAAAAGGTAGCAATCTTCAAAGTACTTCTCAAGCTCGACATGTCGGTAAATAAAAAGCTTTGAGGAAACAATGAGCAATTCAGTTCTTTTGCTTTTTTGCCCTGATGTTGTGCCGCACTTCAAAACATGGAGGTGCACGGAAGGCAGTTTGTGTCTGAATCCAACTGTTTCTATGAATACAAGTCTTTACTTTGTGTAGCCATTCTAGTTAGAGTCCATCTCTGTGTCTTTACCCCCCCTCTTACATTGTCTATAATGAAGGGATTAGCGAAAACTCTCAGTACGAGCCATTATCTTTCGGACAATAGAGTTTTTGAAAGAAAGTTTTGTTAAGGCTTCATTAGCGATGGCCTCCCTCTGTGGTCTGAATGCAGGGCACATTTGGAGCAATTACTTGACCAGAAAACAACCGTCAATCATTCTTAAAGGGGAAGGAGTCCAATTAATAAACCTCTTAAACCCTTTGGGTTCTACATCCACTGCCTTGTGAGCTTCTGGTGTCCCGTGCGGTTGAAGGAGAGTTTTGTCCACTCAGAAAGACATTCCATCAGGTTGTAAGACAGGGGGTCCAGCACTGATTTCTTTGCTCACTTGCGCACAGGGGATTCTCAAGGACTTAATGGGGGAGTAGCGAGTGCCTTACAGTAGCCACCCCGAGTGTCTTGTGCTGTCATTTGTCTACTTATGGACTGGTGAGTCAACATGCACACAGACTAGCCTCTGCAGCACCATCGTGATAGAGGGTAAGTTATCGACTTCGCCTGCGTTTCAGATACATCGGGGACTCTGCTTGCTGGCTTTTTTATGTCAATCGATTTGATTTCAGATTTGCAGAAAACAAATGTTAAAAGTATTTATATTAATCGGTTTCTCGTTGTTGGTTTGTTTTGCACGTAATTATAAGTTTAAGTTGTTCTTAATTATGCATTTTCTATTACAACCCTAGATTTGAATAATCTTTAAACTAAATACAAAAACAACACTATATATGTTAAGAGCATAAAGATAGGCTAGCCACAGCAATATTCAACAGTAATATAACAGTAACAAAATTATGCCATTCAATGTACAGTATGTAAGTGGTCTTTAAGCTCATACAAGCCATCATTTTAGTGACTATATTCCTCATAGCATTTCATTTTCCATTATAATTTCACCAAGATGATTTCTGACTTTTCCCCATTTCCCCTGTTGCAGCTAACAACATAAAGTCTGGAACATTTTGCTTCAACTTTTCGAAGCGAGACTGGAAGAGGGCCGTTCCCCGAGGCCTCACTCATTATCCCCGGACTGCCGAGGAGAGAGCGCTTAACACTGGGAAAGTCGCACCTTCTTTCCTCTGGATCGCATTTCATCGCTCATCCCCGACATTCTTTTTTTCTGTTCTTAACACGAAGAGGAACACTCTCTCGGATGCATTTGTCAATGGATACCCTCGGAATGGTGGACGATGGTTGCCTGGACAACTACGACATGTCAAAAGGTGTGGGTTTGAGTGGCGGGGGCCGGGTCCACAGCATCGACGTGATACTGGGATTCAGCAAAGACCAGGACCCGCTGCTCCAGCACGCCGGGGAGGTCCACGACCACAAGGTGAACGGAGGCAACCAGGACGACCCTGAGAAGCAGGTGTCCTCCGATCCGTACAGACACCTCTCAGACCTGGGCGACAGCACGGAGCATTCCACTTTCGATGGTGAGTGGGAAAGGCACACAACCATGGCACGTTCTTGGAAAAGCCTCTCTAATTAATAGTTATTAGTGTTCTGATAAATATGGTACTTATCTTGCCTTTTGATATAAATCACCACTGACAGCAATGATGTGTTAAAACCAATTTTGGGGAAATTTTTGGAACCCAGTTCACAAGTCTACCATTTTGAAAACAAAACAGATATACTTGAAGCCTTTACTTATATTGTTTAAGAAGGAATTAAAGTATGACAATGTGGAGTGTGTGTAGATGATGGCTCGTTTAGGCAGCATTGGCCGACCTGAATTTGGACTGTGGGAGGCTGCACACCTGTTACACATTGATTAATCACTGATTGATTAATCAATATGCACGGGCTATACCAGCAATCCCCACACACATGCAGGGAGAGCTCCCCTGCATGTGAACCAGGTCATGCGTCATTGTCTACAAACTTTAACATAGATCGGTATTCCAACGTCACCACCCTGCACCGTTTTCTAGGAAGAACTCAGCAAGTGACTTATAGTGGCGTGTGGTATTGCCTTTGTTACACTGGCACCCAATGTGGGGCCTCTCCAGACCGCCAACATGCAGGGTGACGGTGTTGAAGCGCCGATTTATTGTACGGTTTTGCAGATAATGAAACGTGACCCTGGTGCTTCATTTGAACGGGCAGGAGATCTCTCCCCGAGTGAGACGAGACTGTTGGTCTAACCTGTGCACACTGATTGCTCAATGTGCCACAGGTGTGCAGCCTCACACACACGCAGAGTCCAATCCGACTCTGGCCAGGTGAAGCTGCTTAAACAAACCAACATCCGCACAGACCTCGCAGATGAGGCTCGCTTAGTTTCTCACTTTAAGAAAAACTTATTAACATGTTAACTTAGGATACGAACAGTTTCAGCAACTTTTGAAAGAATAACATGCTGAAGCCAATGCATAAGTATTTAAATTATATTTGGTTACTTACTTTAAAATGAGGGCATCCATAAAACGACAACAAAAATAGCAGGGCTTCCATACTTAAATTATTAGCAGTATATCATGCTTCAAGCTTCATTGAGCTTACAGTCAAGCTAAAATAAGAAGGTTAAGCATAGCATAGCATTTACCATGCTAACTATCCATCAATACTACTGAATTATGCATAGTGGCAGAACTATTTTTTGTGGCTGATCATTCAAACTTTCACTTTCATGACCATAGAATGTAATTCAATCTACGAGTCATTATAAATGAATGTCACAGAGGTTCAAACTGTGTCAAGTTCTACTACACGAAAAGTAAATAATTTGGTCATTTGTTTATTTTACACATGTTGAAGAGGTTGAGTTTCTAGGTAATATATACATTACATATACATTTATTTATATTGACGGGATATGATTGTGATCCTAAAAAAACCATGGAACCCCCTCTCCCAGTTCAACGTATAGGAATTTAACATCTAGATTTGTACCCTTATTTTGTAGCCTTGGATTTACAGGTTTAACCAGCAGCATATGTCTTGGTCGGATTACTCTCAACTTAAAGGACGATTTCAGTGAAAGATGCCATTCGGATAGGCTAATGCTTTTGGAGACCCTTAACCTTTGTTCTCTTCACAAGCATTAGCTTGACAGATCCCTAGCCTTAACCCTTCAGTTGAATTAACAAAACATTTACTGTATGTCTTAAAAATCACTGTCATTTATGAGGTAGGGCCATCTTGCTTAGGGAAGCCTAGTCTGGAAATTGGGATTCAATCCCAGAACCTTTCTGATGGGTTATATGCGAATAGACATACAGAGAATAGACATACAGAGAAACAGTTTGTGTGCAACACCATGGAAATATATCCGCATCCTTGGACGCAACTGACGAAAGCGTGACCGACGTGATGGCTAGATGAGATGAAAGAAGTATTGTTTACTTTCCCTTGGCCAGTAGACCATGGCAGGCCTGGCTGGGGCCGTTCTCCTCTTGAATAGAGACAAGAGGAACCCCGTTGCTTGTCATGTTAGCATCAGCCATTGTTCCACGTCCTCCATCCACTTTCATTGATTTACTTTACCAGTGACTTACTTATCGTAGACTGGGATACCAGATACGATACAAAGGAATATGTTTTGCCCAAGGAATAGAGCTCCCCAAATATATATTCTGCCACATTGGGGCTACGACTGAGTGACTCTGCAAGGCGGCTTTTGAAAGATGTAGCCCACTGTCAAAAGTGTGTCACAATCAAAAGATATGAGTGAATTTAGCATTATTCTAATGAATAGGCTTCAGAAATAAAGCAAAGAAAACCTCCTCTTTGGGTGATGATACACTTCAATGCACACCTAGTATTCTGCACAAAGTACATATCTTGACAACATAATGTAACAATGAATTTCATTGGGTTACTCTGTGATTCACAGAGTCTGGCCTTTTCTCGGGGGAGAAGTGTGAGGAGGGGATGGTTGACCTTCCAAAAGACTTGGGTGAAGACGGGGGTTCCCCGGAGCCTTGCAGAGACGACGACCACCCTAAGAAGAAGCACCGGCGAAACCGCACCACCTTCACCACCTACCAGCTCCACGAGCTGGAGAGGGCCTTCGAGAAGTCCCACTACCCGGACGTCTATAGCCGGGAGGAGCTGGCCATGAAGGTCAACCTGCCAGAAGTCCGCGTTCAGGTAAGGAGGCTATCTTGATCAGTGACCGACCAATATATCGGCCAATATTTGCGTTTTTTATGTGCATCGGCAGCGGTCGATATATCTAATTTTTATTTTTTTCCCAGCATGATTTACAAGGGTTCAATCAATTTTCCTTTTTTAAATTGAGACTTTGAGGAGCTAGACATCATTGTGTCATTTTTAAGATGTAAATTGAGGGAGTAAAAGCAGTATCGGCTCCAAATACCAGCTCAGGAAAATCGGTATCAGCGTATCGGTCATCGGATAAGGCCATCCATATAGCCATCCATAATCCATATTGGTCGATCCCTACTCTTGATGGCATAGCAGGCCGAACATGTCATGTTTCTCCACTCATGTATGCTAACCTGCTCCGTCTTCCGTCCAGGTTTGGTTCCAAAACCGCAGAGCCAAGTGGAGGCGCCAAGAAAAGATGGACACCAGCAGCATGAAGCTCCACGACTCCCCTATGCTCTCCTTCAACCGCGGTCCTATGCCCTCCAGTGTGGGCCAGATGGCTAACAGCATGCCCCTGGATCCCTGGCTGGCCTCGCCCATGTCAAGTTCCGCACCTCTACACTCCATGCCCGGGTTCATGGGTCCGCCTCAAGGCCTGCAGCATTCCTACTCCAGCCACGGCTTTCTAAACACCCCACCGGGGATGGTCCAGGGTATGCAGTCGATGCCCCCACCTCCCTATCAATGCCCGCCCAGCTTCAATGACAAGTACCCCATGGAGGACGAGAGGAGCTCCAGCATCGCAGCGCTAAGGATGAAGGCCAAAGAGCACATTCAGTCCATGGATAAGACATGGCAGCACATGTGATCCGCTGGGAATGCTGAAGCATGCAGAATGGATCTTAAAGCTGCTCCGGTAAATGTTTACAACAAAATGTTGGCGGGTATTTGGGGATGTTCCTCTGAAGAGGAGAATGGCATCACCTTGAATGTTTTGGACGTTTTTTTGAGGATAATGGGCAACTCTCAAAATGATAGAATGGATTTTAAATATTTTGAATTCTGTAACCTTGTGAAGAACAATTTTGGACTTGCGTCAGAAAGATTATCACATTCCGACATGACTATTTCGTTTTTTTCTCATGGATTGTAACCTTGTAGGAAAATTATTGGTTAATGGTTTATGTTGATGATACAACCTATAGTAGAGGAGTATGGTGAAGGAATATGCAAATTGTGTTTGATTAATTGCTAGTACATTGGCTAGGCATATATTACGTGGAGATGTACTATATATATTGAGAGTTATGATATCAAACCCTCATTAATGTAATTTTACTTTTTATTGGATTGTAATGAATGACCCGAGCTCCCTTGCCCCTTGGCCGGTTGACAATCCCTGTGCTTATGATCCTCGATACCAGACTTTTTGGTTTAGCAGGGGTATCTACACAATCTATTGGCCATATTTTGGACAAAAAAAATCACAAGCTACTTTACAAAATCAGCTTCAAATCACATGTCTCAAAGAGTATACTAATAAGTGATATTTGGAGGTTTATAACGATGACTTAACATTCATTTATAGAATAGGAAACTTTTGTAGTTGGAGCTTATTCTAATTCTTTTTTGCGAATATTGCCCCCCTCCCCCTTTGTGGTAGGGGCGGGTGGACAAAGTCACCCAGCACAATCTGTCCCGGAGGCTAATTTAAGCAGACAAGCATACCTCTTAACACCTAATCACTGGTTTTAAAGCGATTAACCCCAGTTTCTCAGTGTCCAACAAAATGCCCTGAGAAGGCCCCCTCTCCTATCCTGGCAAACCATGCCCTCCCCGTCACTCCTATCAGGGTTTCAGTTTGCTATTGCATACTCTTAATATATTCCATTAAAGTCCATTAATTACATTTTTATTGGTAAATATTGCTCCTTACTGCATTCTTTACTTATGGTAACCAGAGAAAGATGGATTTTGTGTGGGAGTATATACAAGTGCTGGCAACCTTGCCTACCTCTAGGAAGAAGCACTGGTTGCCTTTGTTACAGGATCACAATGTTTAAAGTTGGATTAATTTGCACTGACGTTGCACACAGACAAAGGTAATTGGCCAGGGTGTGTGTGGGGGTTAGTGTCTGTGCAGATGCAATCCTGATGGGTCATTCACTTAACCAATGTGGAAGCATCGTCCATCTATCGTTCATCTCATGATAGACCTAAGGCTGATTGTAAGCCTTCTTTTATTTTCCCTTTAATATAAAAAATAAAGTATTCTCAACACAAAAATTAAAATAAGTTGCTAGGAAAATAATTTGTGCAAGTACAATCTGTGTACTATTAAACTAAAGAAAAGAGAAATTTAATTCTTATTGTGCATGTTAAAACATGTACGGTACAATGCTGCTCAACAATTGATCCCTTACATTTGCCACATAAAGGCATTTAGAGAAAGCAAGAAGTTTGTGTTTGCTGTAAATATTTTTTTTAACTTTTTGTGTACATTTTTTTTATTTTTTTTGTTATAACAATCCCTGTTTGTAACAGTGGACCACAAAAGCCAAAGAAAAAATAACCTATGGACATTTATATACAAATATACATGGAACTGTGAAAGTGTTAAAGATGTTATTAAATTAAACTGCTTATTTTGCAGTTTTCTATCACACCACGTTTCTTTAGACATTTATTTTCCTTAAATCTGTGTGCAAAAGAAAAGCAATAAAAGGTTGGTTTGTAACAGACCAGACTGAATCTTGAATCTTCAAACTAAAAATGCATTACTTTCTTTGCCTATACTCATAACCGCAAAGAGCAAATTTGATCCAACCCCTTTTTAATCGACCCACAAAAATAGCATACTTCAGCTATAAAGGACGGGGTCAACATGCTTGTCCCACTGTTAGGCCATTCTTAGTTCAAAACATGTTACTCCTACCCCTACAACAATATTCACCAAACCAACTGATCTGCAAAACTGTTGCCGATAACCGTCCATTGCAACAACCACATTGTCTTATTTTTCACAGAAATTTTTGGTGAGGTTTTTTTTCGGTGTGGGGTGGGGGGAGGGTCTGTTGTGTTCCCCTGGGGTTGGCGGGGCAGTGCCAGCCCGTTACTCAGATGAGGCTCCACTCCATCAGCCCTCCCCAGGGGTGTCAGGGGCCCCAGCTGTAAAGCTGCAGGGGCTCCTAGCCAAGATGCTACACATGGACCTACTGGCCTGTGTGGCCCTCCTCAAAGATGACGTATATAGGGCGACACGCAGGTGAGGCAGAAGTCATTGTATGAAGGGGAGATAAAGTGAGGCTTATATAATAATAAATTCAAAACATTCGAGGCATATTTATATTAACTGACTATTTTGAGCCCTTTCTGTGATCCATCTAATGTGACAGCTTTTTTTTACCTGGGAACCTGAGAAAAAGTTTAAAAAAATGTTTTTTCAAAATAAAGTAGTATATAATAGGCCAAGTACTTTACAGTAGCCTAGAATGGGACAGAAGTAAAAATGTCTATATAGCGTTTTCAAAAAAACCTTTTAGAATTATTGCAGATTAAAGACAGGTGACCATAAGTACGGGATAGAGTGGGTTTACTTGTAACACCCATATATTTAAGCCTGCAAGGTTAACGTGATTGCATTTGTGTCTTGAACATTCTGTTTCTTCTAAAATCCCACAACAGCATGGCTGACACGACATTTCCATAACTGCTCCACTTACAGCCTATATTTGACCTCACAATGATCAATCCAAGACTAGACTTCCTATGCCTAGTATTTCGCACATGGCCATTATATTATGTGTACAATAAATGGTGCAAGTCAAGTAGTAAGAACTATGCTTATAAAGTTAGAATTATTCACTACCTTTATTTATTTAATCCGTTCTAATCGTCCATTACACTCATTGAAGTAAGCAAAACGTAGACCTACCAACGAGTATGCAATTGAATACACCTGTCAGCATTTAAATGAGAATTTAAAGGAAAACCATCCGGGAAAGTAATTAATTTCATGTTATTATTACACGTTATATTGTTTGGCTAAGCGTGCGTTTCAGCGAGCAGGCTAGCGGGATGTGGTCCACGGTGGAAATAATAAGGGAAACGGGCGGAATTAATTGGGTTTGATTAAGACCGCTTTTCTTGACATAATTGGGGGTCCGGGGGTGGGGTGGGCACTTATTTGGAGGGCGAGCGCATGCGTCTTGTCTTTTCTCTCTTTTTCTTCTGTCATTCACTTGAGGAAGCAAATAAGTTTGTACAAGTGTGCACTGTGTCCGACTTCCCGCGGACTTTCAAAAACACAGCACATTCATAAATAGATACAGACGCAACCAGACGATAGCAGCAGATATGCAACTAGTGTTGTTGACATGCACCGCGGCATATACATATTACGAACATAACAACATACCGTACGAGGTTGCTACGTGATACTTAGTGAAGTATATGGAGTATTTGGGTTAAGAACATATTTTCCTGATGCAAACAGGCAGGAACAGTGGTACACATACTCACCATGGACGATGCTAGGCGACTACCTTACCAGGGTTGAAAAAGGCCCAGGCAGGGATTATGCGGTTCAAGGAAATACAGTACAGTATCTGGAATTTGGCGCCCTCTGTCGGATAATTATTGAAGTTTTGTTTAAATGTAAACTTAAAACATAACGAAATGGAGAAAAATAAAATAAATAAAGTGCCCTTATAAAATAATAATGTATGATAAACATATTGAGATAATGTAGAGTTCTGACGCGGATAAACCATGGACCTTAAACAAAAACACTAAGCGGTGAACACTTCCGCTGATCTGGGGTCGGTCGTTGAAGAAATTTGTTTCGTGGTCTACTGCCATTGGTTGAGGTGTACTGTCTGGTCGACCAATGAGAGTGAGACATCTGTTCACTCTTGCAACTCCAAAATTCCTCCTCCTTCTACACAAAATACCCATTGAGATACGACGTGCTCAACGGTGGAAAATAATAGCTTCGCAAAAATGCAGACCTTAGGGCTATTTGCAATAATTCTTACACTCTACGTCGTCCATGCAACAGAGTTCTTTCGAGAACAATTCCTTGATGGTGGTAAGTAGGGTGGAGATCCTTTTTCTATGCACCACACATGATTAATCCATCGCATGCTACCTAGGCGGAGTTCACAACGTCGAACCATGGTATTTGGCAAATTGTGATTACATTAGTTACACACTAATACCAACGACAGCTTTTTATTGTTCAGTCCATATTCATTGTATCGTTTATATGCCGAAACAAGCTGAAATGCATGTCTGTAGAATGCCATTTAAGGATGGGGTCCATTTGTGGCCTAACATTTGTTGATGGGTCTGTTATCGGGTTGGATCTACCACCCAACCCCGGATGGCAGGAGCCCCGTTGACTACTTCATTTTGCACGATGTTTCGAAGCAAAAAGGATCGAAGCGAATTAAGCAGCTATTTATATCATCATTCTGTTCCTTCCTTCCCACTGTACAGATGAATGGAGAAGTCGTTGGGTAAACTCAAAGCACAAGTCTGACTACGGAGAGTGGAAACTAACCGCAGGAGACTTTTATGGAGATGCTGCGACGGACAAAGGTGATTAACGTTACCCTCATAAAGCTACTGCAATCATTAACATCCATCCTTATGTTTAAATGAATATCTGAATTTGAATAGTGCTATCATAGCATATTAGCTTATGTGGCAAAGATTAATGAACTGGAATATCTATACGTTTTCTCCCTGAACTCTTACATCCAGTCTATCGGCTGAACAACTGAACCAACAATACCTGTTTGATTTGTCTAAAGTAAACAGTATTGTTGTTTTCTCGTCCGTAGGCCTACAGACAAGCCAGGATGCCCGCTTCTATGCAGCCTCTGCACGGTTTGAGCCCTTTAGCAATGAGGGCAAGACTCTTATCATCCAGTTCACTGTCAAGCATGAGCAAAAGATAGACTGTGGTGGTGGATACGTGAAAGTCTTCCCTTCAACACTGGATCAGACTGCAATGCATGGAGATTCTCAGTATTACATCATGTTTGGTAAGTAGAATATGATGATAAAGCCCCTGGTTAAATGTCTAGTACATTAATTAATCCTATTTTTAGGAACGCATACAGTTACAGTGCTATTTTTTTGCAGGCCCTGACATCTGCGGCTACAGCACCAAAAAGGTCCATGTCATCTTCAACTACAAGGGCGTTAATCATCTCATCAAGAAGGAGATCAAGTGCAAGGTAATTCTTATCATTTCAAGACCATACTGTCAATGTAAACCCTTTGCTCCTAGTAAAGAAGTAATCACAGCCGCGCTGATCACAATGCATACTCATTCCCCTTCTGTCTCATGTCCAGGACGATGAGCTGACACATCTGTACACCCTGATCCTGAACCCGGATCAGACCTATGAGGTGAGGATCGACAACGAGAAGGTCGAGTCCGGCACTCTGGAGGAGGACTGGGACTTCCTGCCGTCCAAGAAGATCAAGGACCCAGAGGCCAAGAAACCCGAGGACTGGGACGACCGCGCCAAGATCGACGACACCGAAGACGTGAAGCCAGAGGTGGGTTATCTACCATAGCTACGGATATTGACTGTAAATACTGCCTTTTGTCTTTACATTGATATTTGAATTTACAGGATTGCACTTAGTTTCAATTTTGACTGCTAAACCTAACCAACCACAAACTTCCTTTTTACATTCGATTTGTTTGATCCATTTGCCGACGTAGTGCTTTGCATGATCACTAGCTTGCTTTGGCCAATGTTTTGCAAAGCCGCTGATCAGTCGAGGTGGAGGGGGAATTAACTCTAGACCAATCCTTTGAACTGCAGGACTGGGACAAAGCAGAAAACATCCCTGACCCCGATGCCAAGAAGCCGGAGGATTGGGACGTGGACATGGATGGAGAATGGGAGCCGGCTATGATCCCCAACCCCGAATACAAGGTCAGCTCCTGGATTCATCTCCATGGCGACAAAGGGCTGTGTACCGTCACCAAGGTCTAATGTGGACAACGTCTGATGCAAGTTAGATATTTTCTTTTATTTGAATCCAGGGAGAATGGAAACCCAAGCAGGTGGACAATCCCGACTACAAAGGAGCGTGGGTGCACCCCGAGATCGACAATCCCGAGTACAGCGCCGATGCAGCCATTTACAAGTTTGACGACATTGGAATCCTGGGCCTGGATCTGTGGCAGGTAGGGGGAAAAAAAAAATCCTTCGACGTGATTCATTTTGGCTGTATTGAGGATGAAAATTCAACCCATTGAAATACTTTTTTACTTTCTTCTCTCTCAGGTCAAATCTGGCACCATTTTCGACAACTTCCAGATCACAGATGATATCAAGGAGGCTGAAGACTTTGCCACCGAGACATGGGGAGCCACGAAGGTAGGAAGCCGGCTGGATGAATTAAATCCAACGGCACGTTTTTCACCTCGGCACGGTCGTTAATGAACCGTTCTCTCTCGCCGCATTCCCCTCGGCAGGAACCAGAGAAGAAGATGAAACAAGACCAGGATGAGCTGAAACGGAAGGAGGAGGACGAGAAGACCAAGGAGCAGGACGCTGAGGCCGAAGACGAAGCCGACAACGACATCGACGACGGAGATGACGAGGACAAGGAGGAGGATGACGAGGAAGACGAGGAGGACGGCCTTTCGGAAGCGGACGAGGATGAGGCTGTCACTAAAGATGAGCTATAAGAGAGCCAGGACAGAATATGGCCCTGATGCACTGTCCTTTTTTTTTTTCTTTTTTTTTAATGTTTTTTATTTGTCAGGGAGTAATGTGGCTGCCATGCATCCACCTCCCCCTGAGCGCTGGTGGACATGGCCCAACTCGGGTGGTAATTGTGCGTTAACTAGACTCACTGCTCCATCCTTTTCTAATCCATTCTCGAAAAAAATTGAGCCGGCTTGCATCTGAATGGTTCCCTAATGTCCTAATTTATCCATCGAAACTGTCTTGCGCCCTATCAGAATACCTTGATGTTAAAACAGTTTGTGCGACCATCGGGAAGATCTAAATCCAGTCATTGATTGAATACATTTGACCATGGAAACGATGGAGATCTGCTGTAACGCCGTACTTCCCACATCTCGCGATGTTTGAAAGTTAAACCAATAAACTGATTTCATCTTCACTTTTTAAACTAACCATAGGAAATGATTCTGTTGGCAAATGTAGAACAGGATTACACATTGAGACTAGTGTTTGAATGTATCTTATGTTACTCCTGTGCATTTTGCCATTTCCCCCCCCCCCCCATACTCCTTTTCCGTGCCGTTGACCCTACAGTACACTTCTTTCTTTGAGTGTTCCAAAGTTTATCATTCATACCATTAGCATTCTGCACTTTGTAGTGGTGCACATTAAAGTTGCCTTGTTATAAAGCAGGGGTCACCACCCTTTTTGATCGTGAGAGCTACTTCATGGGCACTGAGTCATACGAGGGGCCACCAGTTTGATACACTCTTCTGAAATAACAAATTTACTCGGTTTGCCTTTAGTTCTATATTATTAATGATACTCATCTATGTGAAGACAAGTTAAAGAATTAAGTCATTTTAATGATTTCTCACAATATTTTCAACAGTGACTTAAAGGTGGGAAAGAGTTGTTCAAGAATGAGTAGTGCTATGTTTAGAACAGGCCCGCGGGCGCCTTGAAGGGTCCCTGGGACCCGCGGGCGCCTCGACGGGTCCCTGGGGCCCGCGGGCACTGTGTTGGTGACCCCTGTTATAAAGTGTATGGAATTCAAAACTGTTTCCTTTCAACTTAGTTTTTGCTGTATGTTGGGGTAATCTTTTCATTCCTGTAAAATTGTTCAACACCGTAAGCCCCTGCTGTGGGAGGTCGTCTCGAATCACACTATTCATTGGACAGAATGTTATTGATATACCAGAGTTTTTATTAAAGGGGTTCCTTAACTCTTCCTTTGGGTTTTGTATTCATTCTTGATGAGGCAACGGAATTGCATCTTGACTTTTTATACAGTGGCTTATAGTTAAATTCACATGGGGCTTAATGCAATTTGAAATGTTTTGTTTAAAATGAACATGACTATTGGTCTTTTATTCTTTTGGAGTAAATCATTTTATTTTGAGCGCTATTAATCCAGTAATTGAGTCATAACCGGGGTATAACGTCTAAGTAGGGTTTTTTTTAGCTTGTAACTCGTTTAGTGAGATGGATTGGATGGATAGATTTTCTCTTTGGCACATGAAGAATCTTTCTGGTTGAAGATGTAATGCCTATCATAATGACCTATTTTCCACACAGTTATAGAAGTCTAATAGCGCAACTAATTCCCCACACAATGAATTATTCAACAAAGCCTGGGCAACCAGGCCCCCTGCTCCAGTTTTTGACAGCACTGTCACTGCTTCCAACGCGCGTGTCCGCTTAAGGGCGTGCGCACTCCCGTCCCAGCAGGAAATATGGCGGCGCTCATGACTTTAAGTCAGGTAAAGCAACAACTCCTTTACCTTATAAAATCGATCATAAGCGTTTGATGATATGTATTTTTAACGACAATGTCAGTATATATCCCTCATTATGCTACTTTCTAAGCGATGTTACGGTGTGTGGTGGTCGTAGAAACAACCTTTTGTTGTCAATTGACTTGGTGAACGTCTACCAGATGAAGCCTCTAGCATGCCGTAGGCAGGGGACTATTAAATTGGTAGTGGGAAATAAATACGTAAATAACCTACGTACGTGAACAGCCCTAGTAATCAACAGAGTATTTTCACTACTCTGATCTCTCTTAATCGAAGGTTGTATATTCCAACAGATACTTTAATGGGAGTGTGTCGTCTGCTATTAAGTTAGCTCTATAGTGAACGTCAAAGTTGGCCTGTCTAAGGGGACACTAACACGTCCCTCGTTTCACTATGTTTACTTCAACAGTTATCGAGCGGAAACCCGGTATATGACAACTATTTCCGACAGGTAATGTCATCTGCCTTATGTTTACCTTTTTGAGATAGGCCAGATATCTTTGGCTCTGTGTTGATGATTTGCCCAGCTGTACTCGAACAGGAGTAGCCTTTTACGCTACTGGACAAACAAAAGCAATGTAAACTGTGCATCGTTTTAGGTTGACCGTGGAAACACAGGACAAATATCAGCTGGGGATGCAGCTCAATTCCTTAAGAAGTCGGGGCTCTCGGACAGTACACTTGGAAAGGTACAATTTAACAATTGAGTTGGAAAACGGAAGTACATATCTGAATTGCACAATGTCTTATTAACCCAATGTTTGTTTATGGTATGATAGATTTGGGATTTGGCTGATTCGGAACGAAAAGGCTATTTGGACAAGAGGGTAATGTGATTACCAGATTTATTTGATAAAAATGGCTGTGAAATTGTTATGTGGTGTGATGCTGATGTAAGCATGCTAACTGACTACCAAACTCTTCCCCAGGGTTTCTTCATAGCTCTGAGGCTTGTGGCTTCGGCACAGGGTGGCAACGACATTAGCCTCAACAACCTCAACCAAACGCTAGCTCCTCCCAAGTTTGTGAGTAATAAGGGCATTGCTTGATTTCACAATATCAAAAGGGTGTGCATTCCTCAAAGAGCTGCTTGTGATATTCACTGCGTATTCAGTAGTTCTAATTGAGTCTTGGATTGGGCTAGCTTCAACTATGTAAATACCGTACATTGTTTTGCAGAAGGACACTGGTAGTCCATTAGCAAGCCTATCCCCAGTACCATCAACACAAACAGACTCGCAGTGGGCAATACGGGTGAGTAAAGCACTTGGAGCCACAGTGTTCCCAATGAATACCGAGATGCTCTTCACATAAAACAGTGTTTTGGTTTTATTCCAGCCGGACGAAAAAGGGAAATTTGATGGTATCTTTGAAAGTTTGTTGCCAGTCAACGGCCTCCTAACGGGGGATAAGGTCAAACCCGTGCTCATAAACTCCAAGCTACCTCTGGAAGTGTTGGGAAAGGTATTTGTGTCCTTGTCCACATAACTGTCTTTTACAATTTTTAGTTTTAGTAAAATTGTGATTGCCATATTCAAACATTGTATTCTCTCTTTTAGATTTGGGAAATTAGTGATGTCGACCAGGATGGGCAGTTGGACAAAGAGGAGTTTTCTGTGGTAAGACGTCTCTGCGTCGCATCATTGCACTACTGTTTCAGGAGTCAGGAATCTCCTGGGCGCTCTGCAGTCCACGGCTCATGGTGTGTTTCCAAAAGCTGTCTGGCACCTGCGTCCTTGACCCGTGTGTCTCTCTCCTACGGAAACCAGGCCATGCATCTTGTCTACCGAGCCATGGAGCAGGAGCCCGTCCCGGCCACCTTGCCCTCCAACCTCATCCCGCCGTCCAAGAGGAGGAAGTCGGGCATGAAGTTGGCGGGCGCCGTGGCCGTGCTGCCCGGTCTGTTTGGGATGTCCCTCTCCTCGGCTCCGTCGCCCCTGAAGGAGACCCTGCGGCCCACCCCCTCCCTGAGCGCCGTCGCTTCCCTGGGAACGCCCACCAGCGGCCTCTCGCCTAAGCACTCCTTCAAATCCAGTCCACAGCAGGTATTGGTCAATATTAGCTTAGCCGGGAGCTTTGCTCAAAGTGTTGTCTTTACGCAATCGAACATATGGTTTTGGTCTCTTAGTCCGATATTTACATTTCTCGTTTACAATACAAAACCAAGGAATGACAAATGCTATGACATTGTTAATTTTACTGGTAGCTATAGAACTATCGTTATAACAGTAACAAGCTTCACACTTGTCTATTAGGCTATTCAATGAGAAGTCCATTGTATTTATGCTGATATCTGAATTGGAAAAGTCAATCTAGCCAATTTGTAGTTTTGATTGTGGTTGCTAGTTTCTGTGGAGCCAGCTCAATGAAACCAAAAGTAAACTAGGAAACGCGTTCATTACAACAATGCAATTACTAATACATACTTTCAAGTTTAGAGCCTGTTTCCCAGCTG
Source organism: Melanogrammus aeglefinus (assembly GCA_900291075.1). Lineage (NCBI taxonomy): Eukaryota > Metazoa > Chordata > Actinopteri > Gadiformes > Gadidae > Melanogrammus > Melanogrammus aeglefinus. Next base: position 857,393 of record OLKM01000019.1, read on the forward strand.
CACCCTGGCAGTGTATCATGATAAAACAAGCACGTCCAGTATCCAATCCATTTTTGAGAGCTAATGGCCGGACTTGTTTGGCCACATTGTTCTGAGCAGCGACCACTATGTATCACTGTACACCATGCAGTGGCTGCAGGCCTCTGTGTTTACGCTCAGTAGTTCTGTTGGAGGGGGAAGAACAGAAGGAATGACAGCTCTTCACTCCTCACTGATTCCTAATGAGGACAGATGGTTGTCATCGGGCCACCATTTCCTACTCTCTCGACCCTCATCCACATCCTCATCCACATCCTCATCCACATCCTCATTCACATCCTCATTCACATCCTCATTCACACCCCCATTCACATCCTCATTCACATCCTCATTCACACCCTCATTCCACATTTAATGCATTTGTCTGCATTCTGTCATGCTACCCTGGCCCTTTTCTCGCCATATTTCTAGCAAAACAATTTTTTTTGTGTTTTGCTCCATACCCTTAGAAGAATGCAATATATATTAATATAAGTTAAATATATATAACTGCTACATGACCCAAAGATACAGAAGTATGACGCATTATAAAAAATCACTTGCATTACTGATTTACATTTTCATGACACAGGTAACGTGTGTTTTGGGTACTGCAGCAGATGCGGGTCTTCACACACTTTTGTGTGTTGTCTGTGTCCTCAGACCTCCGCCGTGAACTGGGTGGTCCCGCTGGCAGACAGGGGGCGCTACGACGACCTCTTCCTCAAAACGGACACGGACATGGACGGCCTGGTCACCGGTACGGAGGTCATAGAGATCTTCATGCTGTCCAGCCTGCCCCAGACCATGCTGGCCCAGATATGGTGAGGCCTGTGAAAATTTGAACCCAGTCTAGTATCAGGACGGATGCAAACACCATCTCACTGTTATGCTGTTGAAATTATACTGCTTTGTTGGCTCCATTTCAAAAGTACATTTTATCAGAACATGCTAGCTGTTCAGTTAGATTTAAAAAGTGGAACAGCCCTGGCATAGTTGTTTGAGACCCCATTCAACCCAGGGGTAACTTTGGATAGGAGTTTAGCACACAAGACCCATATTGAAAAGACCATGGCAAAGGTGAGCACACTCCTCCACGAGCTCACCGGCAAAGAGACGGGATGCAGGTCCAAGCACCCGACCCTCAACAGCACCCACTCTCTGCTACTCTACTAGTGAGTAAGGGGAAGATTGGCGCGAGGGAAAGGCATAAGCTTGACCTGGTCAGTCAACCACACCAGCTTTGTTTAAAGAAGTAGGCAAGCATATTCTGACGTAGGTTACGAAAGAAGAAGTAGAAAAAAGAGGTACTATTACTCAAAAGTGGCTGACTGTTGCCGAGTTTCCTTCGATGTTACTTGGAAATGTATAATTTATCCACAATTTGAAGAATAAAAGAAGATGCAAACTTGTAGGTGTGTACAGATGAATGCGGAAGTGATGATTGCGTAGCCTTGAAAAATGACGGCGGGGAGATATTGACCCGCGGAAGTCTGGCCCGCCAGGAATGGCATTATGCTTGCAATGGAGTTTCTCCCTAGTCTCTGATCACATGACACCATTTACACTGAAACACCATGTAAACGCGGTGTACAACAAGGGTTTAATCGTTTCACTGTAAGAACACACTGCTATCGTGTACATTGCGCACGGACGGGCGACTGAAAAGTGTCAGGTGTTAGCCGGTTTGGGGGGGGGGGGAACACGGAGTCACCAGGTCCTCTGCCTCTCTCCCCAGGGGCCTGGCGGACACCAAGCAGATGGGCAAGCTGAGCAGGGAGCAGTTCTCCCTGGCCATGTACCTGATCCAGCAGAAGGTCAGCCAGGGCACGGACCCCCCGCAGAGCCTCACCCCGGACATGATCCCCCCGTCGGAGCGGAGCGCGCCCACGGCCGCCGGACCTGTGAGTCGCCCACGCCCCCCCCCCACGGCCCCCTGTCGCTCGCCTCAACGGCCCGCGCTCGAGTTGACGTTGATATCAACACGTTTGTATTAGAGTCAGTTCTTGGCTGTAATCCAACGGTCTGATGGCTTTTGGATGCAATGAAGATCACTAAACTCGATGATCACCTGATTTTAAGGCATACTTTAAAAAAGGTAATTGTCACGTGTCCTATGAACTGCATAGCATCAAATGCAGATCTCGTTAAGCTTCCTGGTTAATGGGTCTTCTATCTTGGTGGTATGAATATTAAATGTGACTCCATGTCATATTCATATCGTATTCAGTTTGAATCTGTAGTTTTAGAGCAAATACTCAAAGTACAATATTAACATTGAACCAAACTGCAAAATATCTTATTATTGTTGTAAAATATCTTGTACAATGAAGATAAACATATGGTTAGGTGTTTCTGTGTAGCTGTTTGAGGACACATTTGTACTATTTACTACTATTTCAGCTCTATAATAGTCCTAGTTTAAGTTCAATTAAGCCAGAGAGTGATAAATTACAACTCAATATATTAGTCTTTCAGAAACTTTCTCTTTTTAAATGTTAAATTTCTGCTACTTTCCACCTGCATTCTTCTGCTTTGCTTTTCCAACAACAAATTATTCTTCCGCCCCTGCATTCTTTCTCTCTGGGATCTCTTAAGACCTACGCTGGTTTCATGTCTGCTGTGGGACCTGAGCTCGCTGCCTTTGCTCATCTGCGCAGAGTGAGTAATTGCCCTGTTCTCCACGTGGAGGCGCTGTTGTACCTGTTGTTTTCACCAGCACCAGTATGGTCCAAGCAGAACGTGTTTTGCATTGAAAGCAACGTTTTTGCGTGGAATGCAAAACAAAATAAATCTGCTTCTCCTAGTGACTCTTAGTGTGGGCATAGAAACTCGCGTGTATTATTGTTGCATTGTACTTGCGTATGTAGAGGGCTTGTACATCATGACGTCACATTGAAATGACCGCAGACATTAATCTTCGAATGATTTGTTATTAAGGGTAGATATTGTTGTGTTTGAAACTGCCAGTGTTTCTCATGCGAGATGTAGTAAAACAAAGTTTTCATCAGCCTAGGTTATGGCATATTTACAATGATAATGATTTAACAGTACCACTACTCTCTTGAGCTCTCAATATGTGAGTGCCTGCCAATAAAAAAATCCCATGATGCATTTTGATCTACAAGCCCTGTAGTAGTTTCAGCTTTCGCTTAAATGTGGTGAGGTGTGTCACTATTTATTGTCAAATGCTGCCACCTGCTGGTACTGCGAAAGCCTCTCTTTGCAGTACCAGCGAAGAGAGGCATTTCAAAAAAGTTGATTATTTGATTGTCCAAAAAAAGATTCAAGTAACTTGTATCTTTATAAAACAAACAAGTGTATTCTTATCTTAGATAAATCGAGCACTATTATTGCTTTTATTTTTTTATGGTAATTTTTTAGTAATTAATTGTGAAATTATTGTTTTTAAACTATTTATGTTGATTTAGTCTTTTGCAGTATTAATACTTTGTTAAATTCTCTTAATATGGCAGCGTATTGGCAACAAAAAAAATCTAAAGCTTAATGATTTAAATTACTTAGTCTAGTGGGAATCCACCCCAGCATTTGCTTTCGAGCCTTCCAATAGAATTCACTAATTGTGATCATACATCAAAGTGGGGTCACCCCGTTAAACCTCTAAAACGACCAGATGTTGACTCCTCTCGGATAACACTTTTCCACTGAGGACCAGCGCCTCCCGGCCTGGGTCTCCTACGTCAGTCAGTCCCTGCTGTGGGAATGGGTCTGATGCCTGCATCTGATCCGCTGACTTGCTGTCCTGTCTGGGCTCCATTTCCTTCCTGTCCCACGTGTTCGGCAGCGGGGAGCTCCTCTCGTCCCGGTTCGGCTGGCCGTCATTAACCTGCTGTCATTCTTTCCTTCGCCCCCTCTCCCTATCTCCCTCTATCTGTGTTCAGCTCTTCCACTTTGCACCCTTCTTATCTGCTGAAAACCTTTTTTCGCTTTGTTTTCCTCATCGCCATAACGTTTCTTCCCTCGCTCTCATGACCTCTACTTTCCGCAACACACACACACACACACACACACACACACACACACACACACACACACACACACACACACACACACACACACACACACACACACACACACACACTAGGGCTTTGACTTCGAACGTTATTCGAATATAATTGGAATATCAAAAAATAAATCAAAATTCGAACGAATATTAGGCAGCCCTTAATATTCAAACCTGTTAGGCAGGCCAAAAGGGAGAGACGTCGGAGAACCCGACGCAGTCTATTCATAATATCGTAATGACCACGGAAGAGGCAGTAAGTAAAGTATTGATAAGACAGCGATTTATTAGAAACCTAATAAACCTAATAAACGCGCAAGACCGGTAACCATAGCAACGCGGTAAACAAATCTCGCGAAGGCCAATCCAGGTCTTATTGAAGGCATTTAATGGTCAAAATATTATGAATAAATATTCGAATATTAATAAAGAAACGAACTTCGAATTAGGGCTCCAGACTAACATTTTTCACTAGAAGCACAGTGGCCCCTTAACTATAATTTAGGGGCGCAAGCAGAAAATTTAGGAGCGCAAACCGGAAAAATCAACTTGCAAATTTCCTAAATGTCACTGAGTTATCTGGAAGTAAAGGGACTTTTGACATAAATGCAGAAACTACAATCTTATATAAATTCATATTTTATTGTGCAAGTCAGTTTTAAACATTAACCAATTAACAAGGCTTAATAAATACAGTGAATATTTATCCTGTGCTGGACAATTAAACAGAACATAGTTTAGACACATAACTTGTGCCTAACACTTCCTAGAAAAAGATGTTTTCAGACTGGCACTTGTGTGTCCCAATGTGTGCATGTAACATTAATGTTAACGTTACTTGGTAGAAAGTACGAGCTGATAGTACCGCTTCGCCTGCCAGTTTCCCATGTGAATGCCGGTGTGGGGTGTCATGATTGACTCGGCTGCCAGATTGACTCGGGTTCCAATGCGCATGGCGCGACACGCAGGCGCCTACAGATGACGTAGCGACGCAGTACACCGTAAGTTAGGTTAACGATTCGAAATTAAACATAGCGTTGTAAACAATGACCGTTGTTGATAAGATTTAAACTGGAAAATTACTCATTAATGTTTAAAGTATTAAAATAAATATTTAAATAACAGGTTAAAACGCGGTGTTAAACCTGGCGAAACTAAGTAAATTGTATAAAATAAAATGGTAATTTAAACTTACATAAGAAAGATACTACGTAAGACCTAGACGTGATCAACTCACTCTTAAGCCTGTGCAGGAATCGAGTAAATAAAAGTCTGAACTACTCTATTGGAGCCGCACTGGCTAAGCTAAGCTGATCGCGATATTTGCGTTGCCGGTAGCGCTGTATCTATCTGGTGACGACGTCACGTTCCTTACGTCATCTGTAGCGCCGAGTGATGTCGCTAGTATGCGCAGAGAACGCCCGAGTCAATCTGGCAGGGCCGAGTCAATTCTGACACCCA
>OLKM01000020.1:0-2500 GCA_900291075.1 Melanogrammus aeglefinus
CATATCACAATCAAAATAAAACACGCACACACAATTCACACAACAGGACATCCACACACACACACCACACACACTCATACACAATCACAAAATAAAAACACAGCATCTACCACACATTCGGTCACACGACACACACACACACACACCAGGATCAGTCATTCCACAACCGATACAACGTATACACAGACACCAGACAGACAGCAAACAATCACAGAATACACAAAGAAACATTCACAGAGACGCAAAAACGGTGCACACAAAAGCACACATGCACACCATGTGAGTCGAAATGCTGCTGAAAGTCTGCATTCACCGCCAACTCCCACTTCCAGTTTGCTTGCTCATCTCCCTAAAACACTAGGTGACGGTGCCAAAGGATGCATTGAATGGTTTTCTGCAGAGAGAGAGGGTGAGAAGGACTCCCTTACTGATGCGGCGACAGGGCCTTGTGGCTGCTGTCGAACGTTGTGTTTAGTATACCAAGAACATACTAGAAGCCAATTCACAGCACGACACCACGACACTATGAGTACGACACCACAACACTACATGACACCACGAGACACGAGATACGTGACACTACGGGCGGTATGTGGCTGCTCTTTCAGGGGTGATACGTCGCCCCCCAAAAACGGAAGCTGTTTCCCACCTAGCCAACTTGGAGAGCTGGATCTTCACAACAAGAGTCTCAAGGGAAAAATGGGCTTTTTTAATATGAGAGTGACGCGTACTGCGTCATACACGCGTTGTGACTCCGCAAAATAAATCTAAAGAAAAAAAATATAAAGAAAAGTTTGACTATTCATGTCAAATTGAGCAAGTAAAAAAGAAACAGAGAGTTTCTGTTGGGTATTATATTTGATAGATGTAATTTGTCTGGGAGTAGCGGGAGACAGTTACACTAGGATATTACGTTAGGCCAATCTAGGATTTGATGGCACATTCACAGAACCTATTGTTACCTTCTCCTTAACAGGCTGCTAGCGTCATGTGTATGTACAGTTGCTGGGTGGCTCTTATCAGGCTGACCCACGGGAGACCGCGGTGTTAGGCCAGCGAGAGAGATGTGCAAGAGCCATCCATCACTATGATGAATTACACACACACACACACGCACATACAAACACGCACACACATGCAGATACACACACAAACACACAAAAATGCAGACACACACACACACACAAATGCACGACACACACACACACACACATGCACGGACACACACACACACACACACACACACACACACACACACACGCAGACACACACAAAAACGCACACGACACACAAACACAGAACCAGTATCACACAAAAAGGGAGAGAAAGGGAGAGAGCAATGAAGAAATACTGAGTAAAGGACAGGGTAAAGAATATGTATCATAGATGAACGTTGGGTCAAAATACAACCAGTTTACACTATTTTTATCAATGCAAAGGCAGTTGTTGACGAGAGAATTACCTGTGAGGTCATTTTTCTTTGGAGGAGTGTTTGTTACCAACAGAGAAGATTTGATACAAAATAGCGTGATTTCAAAATATTGGTTGTTTTCATTTGGCATTTTCCTACCCCAATCATTTCCTCCAGTTTAGAAATAAACCTGTGGATGTAGAAGAGAAAGTGTGCTTTTAAGTTCAGTAAATATGTGTCTGGTTGAGGAATGGTTAGGCCCACAATGGAATAAATGCTTGATTGCAAAAGATTGCTGTGTACATGGATTCATTTAAATGAGTCTTTGAGACGGTATCAGTGTGTCGGCTATCCATGTAATTGGATGAGCAAACTCTAGCTGGGTCAAAAAAAATTATGTCGTTCTGTTTTCTGTAAATGTTAACATACATTTCTCATCACAGACACACACACACCCAGTAATTTAGAGGCTTAATTATAAGATATCACAGGTCAAATTCACTCAATCCCTATAATCTTGGCTGTTGTTTCATGTTGAGTGTACAACCATTCTCTCACTCTCACTTTGACTCTCACTCTCGCTCTTGCGCTCTCTCATTATCTTTCTCTTGCTCTTTCTCCCTCTATCCCGCTCTCTCCCTCTCTCTCTCTTTCTTTTGCGCTCTCTCTCTCTCTCTCTCTCTCTCTCTCTCTCTCTCTCTCTCTCTCTCTCTCTCTCTCTCTCTCTCTCTCTCTCTCTCTCTCTCTCTCTCTCTCTCTCTCTCTCTCTCTCTCTATCTCTCAGTCGCTTCCATTTGAACGTTAATCTACATAGCCTATATTCGTTGCTCTGTGTTGTATTATTCACCTACTCCTCGATGTTTACGCTTCCTTTGCTCACTGCATCGGCGTCTGTTCTCACCTTTCATCATCTCAGTGGCACTTTCTGTCCGTCTGTCTGTCTGTGTTCCATAGGTTTCCCTCGGTCTCTGTTTAATGCTAATTAGGAAGCGCGTCAGCTTCCCCTCATTAGCTGTCCTCCGCTGCCCCCTGCTGGTCACTTTTCCCCCCTAATACAATTACCGTCGACTAGACTGATGATGATCCGGA
>OLKM01000020.1:7500-45811 GCA_900291075.1 Melanogrammus aeglefinus
TCTAACTAGCGCTGCATTTGAGAGCAAAATAGGTCCCACAATCTGTGATGGGAATGTTATTGATGCGAACACACCCCTACAGGCCTAGCTGTCCCTGGAAAAACATTGAGAGGTCCCTAAGGAGTCTGGGAGTGTGATTAAATTATGTTTTAGTCTAACCCCGCTTCAGGCTGTGTTAATGAAGGGGTTTTATGACACCTTATTCACTCAAAATCATGGCTTTTTGACGGTGACATCCTACTGGACCCATGGCTTTGACCAACTCAAAATCTGAGTTGTTAAGTTCCATATGATCAATATATCAAATACAAATGTGGGCCGATGCAAATTATATAACGTTAATCATATAAGTGGCAGGGGAATCTGTGAGGGTGATGGGTGCATTTCTAGATTGAATAACTTATTGACCAATTCCCACCTTCGCAAATAAGGGTTAATGTATATAGAACCTGCTTCAACACTTTTAAGTCGCCCCGCTTGTTGAACATTGTCATAGTGGAGCTTAAATTACAAACGTATTATTCTCAACCTTTGGCTGAGGACAAACGACTGTGTGTGTGTGTGGGGGGGTGGGGAGGGGGGGGATCTTTATGAAGAGACAAAGAACATCCTTGCTTACAGAAAGGAAAAGGCATCCTAAGTGGTTTGAAACAAGGAAGAAAGATCCCAGAGTGCAGGACTAGATCAATATGAATGTCTAGTGTGGTCGTCCGGGGCTGTAAAGCACGCGGGACCCACTATTGTATGTAATTGGTCAGAATTGCGGCGGTAGCGACGGCCATTACGACGGTATGGTGTGGCTAAGGAGCTTTTAAGTATCATTAGGGAGGGCCGTGGCCACGAGCGGAGGAGAGCCCGACGAGAGCCCCCCCACGCAATCGACGGCGGCATGTACGGGGATCAGCTTTTTCTGCCACCGCCACGATGCTTGCTTGCCGACGCTGTGTCTTAACACTACCACAGAGACGATGTGCAGTCACGTTGAGTTCATTCAACACTATGGCTCCATTGACTCAATTCCATTTTATTGTATTTTTATAGCCCTTAATCACAGGTACAGTCTCAAGGGGCTTAACAGGCCATCTATGTATGACACCTCCAAGCCCCCAAGAGGGCAAGAAAAAACTCCATTAATTAGGAGGAACGCAGAGTGGGGGATCCCTTCTTCCAGGGATGGTCAGGAGTGCAATGGGGGCCATAATTGACATACATACTGTATATATATACAGGCAAAACATTTTCAATCTGTGATGGGGTGATGGCCGGTTAACTGTAAGGAGAGTCCAGGCATTCAGTTGCAGTTACTGCGATATGCCAGGCTTTCTGTCGCAGTCAGCGCAACAAGCCAAAACAGACACATCCCCGACATGATCAATTAGAAGGGGAAGTGCATAAAGAGACTTAAGAGTGCATAAAGACACAATCAACCATGTTAAACAAACCTAAACATAGGCCGAGTGCATTAATAGGCAACGATTGTGTATCCAGGAAACTGTCTACCCTTCTTTAAACGGAAGTTACCAATGGTAACCAACCAATGAACTGGGGGTTAGTGTAACCTTGTTCCAAGGCTCATCTCACGACTGGTCTGGAACGTGCTGCTTCAAATCTGAGTCATTGATTCTGGAGCATGCTTCAGAGGCAGTGATAGCTAGCCGTTTCAGCTACATGTGTTTAGCGACGACAGATCAGAGACAAGGAGGGACTTCCAATAGACCGATAGAGGGATATCTGTTTCCGTTAAATGGCTTGATCATTGCTTTGCCAAATTATTCTTAAACTAAATAAAGATATTTGTTCTCCTTGTCCTTGTTGGTCTTCTTCTCGTGTTCTTATTCTTTCGCACTCTGGGGACTGTTAACTAGCTTAAAAGCTCATAGGAAGCAAGGGAATGAAAATTGTGCTCCAGTATCCAGGATGACACTACAAACTATGACCCTCGCTCAGCCTAGGGGTGAGGGCAGGCGTTCCTGGCGATGGGTCATGGTCCCATGGGAGGTTGGCTGATATACATATGGGTCTGAAGGAGACTTGGTGGTCTACTTTAGCGGAGCATTCTTAATTTCATATGTTGCCCCTGGACGTCCTGAATACACAAATGGAATGCAATTCGTAGCAGCTGTTGGTTGCGTACATTTTCAGAGCTAGAAATTAGCTTACGGGTCAACGAACGTTGGGAACATCTGGGTAAGGTGTTTGAAAATATAGGCTAGCCGAGAATGGCTGGATAAGCCCCAGTTAGGGTTGTACCGCGGGACTGGATGTTGCATTGATAGAGGGTTAGGGGTGAAGGTCTTTATGGTTAGTGAAGGTGTAGGATATGCTGGTCGTTCTTGCTGAGGCTGGATTTAGTTGGAGGCATTATGGTTTTTCTTAGTTTTTGGGGAAATTTAGGGTTCGGCTTTGCAGAGGTTTGGTGGTCAGGTGTTAAGTATGAAGTAGAGGGACTAGTATTACAAAGCCAAATCCTGGTACACTTGTTTCAACGGCGGAACGGCCGTTAAAAGGAAAGCAGAACCACAACAACCAGGGTTGTGTTTGTGATTAATTGTGGCGCTTAGCACAACATTATAATTTGCATTGGAATGAATACAGCAAGCCTATCCATCCTGAAGATGTACCCCACAAGCCTCGCCTATAGGGCACACACACACACACACACACACACACACACACACACACACACACACACACACACACACACACACACACACACACACACACACACACACACACACACACACACACACACACACACACACACACGCACACAGCACACACACACACACACACACACACACACACACACACACACACACACACACACACACACACACACACACACACACACAAACACACACCAACACATACACAAAAACACACACCCATACACAGACACACACCAGCGTAATATATTGAGTGCAGCACGTCAGATGTTAAATATAGATGCCATCGGTTGGGATGGGCGCATTCATGAGACTGTAAGATTAATGTCATATTGGACTAAGTAACGGCCCCCCCCCCTACTCATTCTATCAGCGTTAGAATAATGGCCCCTCCATTTGATGCTGATTATCCCACGGACTGCAGCCACCGTGGAGACAGGGGGGCGGTAGAATAGGAGGGGGATAGAGGACCAAATGTGGACAACGCGTAGCAGGATGGAACAGAGAAACCCCCCCTCAAACCCTCTGGGTTACAAATGACGGTTTACCGGGGCTCCCCAGTACACACTACATGTGTACAGAGTGGGGAGGGGGTTTGAAATAAACAGGACTAGAGGGTTTTTTTTACTTCCGATCGTTGACCACAGCGGCGGCTCTACGTACGCGTGGCCGGCTTGGCCGAAATGCAAAAACAAAAACAAGACGAGATAAAAGAGAGGAAGGAAGAAAGGGCGAAAGGATAGAAATGGATGTACTGGGAGAGGTAGAGGGATACAACCCCGGGCTGTAGTGTGGTGCACCCCCCCTCTACCCCGTCCCGTCCCCGCCCCCCCCCCTACCCTCTAGGGACGTGAAGGCTGCCCCCGCCCCCCCCCCCCCCACCCCCACCCTGCAGCCTGTCTCTGTATTTGCATGCACCACAGCACAGCGGTGCCTGGGAACCTTCTCCATCAGCCACAAACAAATGAGCACGCTCTCTTGGGCAGGTGTTTGCATCTTCTCCATCTCTCTCCTCTCCTCCTTCCCTCTCTTCTCCTCCCCGGCCGCCCCCTCCACCCCCCCCCCCCCCCCCCCCCCTTTCTCCTTGGGAAAAGTATTGAGCGTAGAAAAGGGTCCCTGACACCCCCTCTCCTCGCACACTCCCTCACACACACACACACACACACACACACACACACACACACACACACACGCAAACACACACACACACTCGCAGACACACTCGCAGACACACACACACACACACGTACACATAAACACACACACAGGCACACGCACACACATTCATTCCTCCTGCCCCTGACTTTGGATGCACCCCTCCTTTCCAACCAACCTACCGCCCCCCTACACCCATCACCCCACCACCCTCTCAAACCCCCCCTTCTCCAGCCCCTGTTCCCTCTCTCTCTCTCTCTCCCCTCTCCCTCTCCTCTCTCTCTCTCTCTCTCTCTCTCTCTCCTCTCTCTCTCTCTCTCTCTCTCTCTCTCTCTCTCTCTCTCTCTCTCTCTCTCGCCGTCTCCCTGCCTCCATTTTGCAAATGATCTCGCTTGTCTGCATATTGTCACTTGGAGCCCGCTCGGCCATTCATCACCTGTCGGCCGCCGTTCGCCGGCGCCTCTCCCTGTGCCCTCCACACTTAATTGTTCCCTCTCTGACCTGGGAGAATAGAGAATGATGTCCCCCCTTCTCCCTCCCTCTCTCCCTCTCTCCCTCTCTCTCCCCCCCTCGCTGCTTTCCCCTCGTCTTCTCTCTCTCCTCCCGTCACCAAAAGAGACAGAGGTGGGCGAGGGGCGCCCCCCCCCCCCCCCCTCGGTGGGGGGCGGCGAGGGGCGCCCCCCCCCCCCCCCCTCGGTGGGGGGCGAGGGGGTTGCATGCCGAGGAGGAGATGGGGAAAGAAAGAAGGAGGGAAAGAAAGAAAGAAAATCTCAAATAGATAAATTAAATTAAATAACCCCCCCCCAGAAGCAAAGTGTTATTATTCTGGTTCTCTGTTCCGTCGTATTTGTCTTGTTACTCCGTTCCTCACCTCCTCTTGTGTTTCTAGGGCACCGCTAGTTCAAGCAAGGGGGGAGGAAGAGAGGAGAGGGAGGAGAGGAGGAGAAAAAGAGGAGAGGAGAGGAGGAGAGGAGAGGAGGGGAGAGGAGGAGAGGAGGAGGAGAGAGGAGGAGGAGGAAGAGGAGAGGAGAGGAGAGAGGAGGAGAGGGGAGAGGAGAGGAGGAGGAGAGGAGAGGAGGGGAGAAGAGGAGAGGATGAGAGGAGAGAGGAGAGGAGGAGAGGAGAGGAGAAAGAGAGAGAAAGAGAGGAGAGGAAGAGAGGAGGTCAGAGGAGAGGAGAGGAAGAAAGAGAAGAGGAGGAGAGGAGAACAACAGTGTATGTGGTTCAGACAGATGACCTGCGTGCGTGATGCTATGAATGTGTGCAGGAGAGACGCTGGTGGTGGGGGGACAGACAGACAGACACACACACACACACACACCCGCTCACAGGATTTATGGAACCTTATCAGCATGCCATTTGCATCTGCGTTCAGCTGGGCTGCACATACCTATTTTCTCTCTCCTCTCCCTCGTCCCTCAGTCTCTCGCCCCACCTCACCCGCATTGTCTTCTACCACTGCCACCAAGCTCATTCTCTTCTCATGGTCTTCCTCTTTGCAACAGTTCTCTCTCTCTCTCTCTCCCTCTCTCTCTCTCTCTCTCTCTCTCTCTCTCCTCTCTCCTCTCTCTCTCTCTCCCTCTCCCTCTCTCCCTCTCTCTCTCTCTCTCTCTCTCTCTCTCTCTTCCTCTTCCTCTCTCTCCCCTCCCTCTCTCCCTCTCTCTCTCTCTCTCTCTAGCTGCCTCTCTCTCTCTCCCTCTCTCTCTGTCTCTCCCTCTCCCTCTCTCATGCGCTCTTTCTCTCTAGCTGCCTCTCTCTCTCTCTCTCTCTCCTCTCTCTCTCTCTCTCTCTCTCTCTCTCTGCTCGCCTCTCTCTCTCTCTCTCTCTCTCTCTCTCTCTCTCCTCTCTCTCTTCCTCTTCTCTCTCTCTCTCTCTCTCTCTCTCTCTCTCTCTCTCTCTCTCTCTCTCTCTCTCTCTTCTCTCTCTCCTCTCCCTCTCTTCTGCCTCTCTCTCTCTTCTCTCTCTCTCTCTCTCTCTCTCTCTCTCTCTCTCTCTCTCTCTCTCTCTCTCTCTCCCTCTCTCCCTCTCTCTCTCTCTCTCTCTCTCTCTCTCTCTCTCTCTCTCTCTCTCTCTCTCTCTCTCTCTCTCTCTCTCTCTCTCTCTTTCTCTTTCTCTCTCTTTTTGGGAGTCCTTTAGTGTTCCTTCTTTCGTGTTGAGAGGACACACAGGCCTATGTGTTAACAGTAGTACAACATGGGGACATTCTGCTGTGCAGACTAATCTTAGTGGAGGTTCTTTTCCACAACAATATCATAATAATATAAGAAGAAGAAGTCATGCGAAGTAATGCGACATAGAACGAAATAATGCTCCACTCTGTCTCAACCATTGATATTTAATTTTAAGCAAAACTATCCTCTGCTGAATATATTTTGATGGGACTGAATTTTTCATTTTAAGACATGCCAGGAAATGTCTGCATTAAATATTTTTAATCTGATATCATAAAATACTATTCATTATACAGTTCAGAGTCATCAACTGCCCATGGCATGCTGTTTTGAATTCATAGGTTGGTGTCATCTGGAAGAGAGCCCATATTTCTTGTTATTAATTAGACATAGATCTTCGGCCCACTTAGGGTCATTTGACCGTGCACCCACCCCTCTTCAAACCCTAACACGCACAGGACCTGGCCCCCGGGGGCCCCTCCCAGAACACCCCCCCCCCATGTCCATCCCATGGCTTTCCCTTTTGCCATCGCTTAAACATCCTCACTGCATTAGCCAGGACACGCCATCCATTATACATTCAGTGGTTTCACTGTTGTAAAATACTATCTCCAGTCGGGCTAAAATATGATTAAAAATTAACTGTTGCTTCTCATGAGGAGGAATGGCAAAGTACTGCGGGATTGGTGCTGCCGGAGGGGGTGTGGGGGGGAGGCCTCACACAGGGTCCCTGCGGGGCCCGGCTGAGCAGGGCCTCGCGTGTGCGTTTGGGCACTCATCTGTGACGCATGGAGGTGGAAACAGCCATGAGGGTCATGAGTATTGCATGGACACTCTCCCCCCCCCCCCCGATGCAAAGATGAAACATTGTCAACCAAATAAACTCCTCTCTGTTACGGACATATGACGTCGGTAAAAGATGCGCGGCACTACTTTGTTAGCAATGTTCTTGCTAATACTTTATTTTACGTTACATTCCCCAACAGTTGTATTGGATTTCCGACCTGTGCCTTAGCTTAATGGAAGAACAGCTGCGGCTGGATGTGTTGATCTGCTCTGGTGCATATCCTTCCTTTCGTCGAAATCGTACATATACAGTGTCTGCCCTTTTGCACGCCAGCCACATCCTGTAGCAGGGTGGTTGGGTGGGGTGGGTGGGGGGGGGGGGTTGGGTGGGTAGGCGCTGCAGGCATAGTCCTCACCACAAGCCTCTGAAGCCCCCTCTCTAAACTCATATGGTAACGTGTGCGTTGGTCCTCACGGTTCTGCAACATGCAACACATCTCGCTGCTGAAGTCATGGAAAGTGCAGAGTTTCAAAAGACAATTTTCGTGTTGCCTCTTTAATGGGCCTTGTCTTGCTTCCACTGACTGACGAGTAAGAACAGACCCAGCATCTCCTCATGCTGAAAGTGATCCGTTTCTTGGTAGGGGCCGTTCTAACGGGCACTTTGCTCACGCACCTCAAAGCGCACAGTAAACGTGACTAAAGTGTACTCTTGACGTGAATAATTTGATAATTGGATCGGCTCTAATACAGTTTCCCCCCCCCTATTAATGTTATGATCAGATTATTAACGTGCATGTTAACACACTGTATCTTGACCCTCACCGAACCCCTCGTCTCTCACCCAGCACATATTCATCAATAATAAATGGCTGGGTCCATTATAGTCATCATCGCCGTTGCCTGGGGGTCGAATTAGGCTCATCCGTGCTTAGAGAGGAGGATGGCTGTTAGGGGATGGGAGGGAGGGGGGGGAGAGAGAGAGGGAGGGAAGGGGGGAGTCAGGGAAATCAAGCCACCGCTCTCTCTCTCTCTCTGGTACCCAGTGGAATACTTAAGGGTTATCTTCTTTTTGAAGCTTCTGAATCACACAAGTCATGATAAAAGCAACCGTGACGCAATGATAATTTATGTTACTCTTTATTAATGTACTTTTTAAAATATATACATATGTATTAACTATTATATTAGAATTTAGAAATATAGAATTATAACCGTATAACAATTCTCTCTTGTGTTACATACAATGTTCAACGTCCACATGTTAAGGTGGCCCATTAGTCAAAGGGTGAATGGCAGCACCTCCGTTTAAAGCATAACGTGTTCGTCATGTTTAACATTCAACCGTCCGACTCAAGGCAGGAAGCCTGCACGGATGACAAGTGGAGAAAATGTGCGTCACACGCACACTCTTGAGATCAATCGACTTTTCTCCTCTGCTGCAACCTCCAAGCTGGCCTCCATAAATGTCTTGACTCGCGTCTCCGCCTCCCACACACCTGGCCCCCGGCTTTAAACACCGCGCTCGGAGTCAGACCACAGACCTACTGTACCACGACTCTGGTTAACACTTGCATGACAACGTCGAGGGCTTCGACACTCTGTTCTGGGCCGGCGCCGGCGCCTGGGCGACGCCCGGGCCAGACGGCTGCCTACGCCGCCATTGTATATTAATAGGGGGCGGAGGCGTCCGTGTATAATTCAGGGAACCGGATGACTTCTGCGAGTGCTGGTCCCCAGGCCGACCCCCATGTCCTCCATGCATGCGCGCCGTGCGCTGACAGTGAGGAGTAAAGATACCGGACGTGTGCGGAGGGACCTCCCTCACCGCTGCCCACCACGACCACCATTATAATAATATATTCAGAGATTTAAAGGGGGTTTTATCTCAGGGCTGCAGGCATTATGAATGGCAAAAAAAATCTCAAAATTGTATTGCCCCGAATTAAATGATTCAAGATAATGTTTCTTTTATAAATGTGTAAAATGAGACCAGAGGGGCAAAGAAAAGGGGAGAGATTGCATCGAATTAAACTTTTATTTTAGCCTCCTCTCTTCTTCCTGCCTCCCCCCGCCAACACACCCACACAGCCCCCCACACCCCCACACACCCCCCCCCCCTTTTGGTTTTCAAAACAAACAATTAGCACACAAACTGAGGTGAGAAATAAAAGACTGAAGTTTAATCGTTAGGACAGCATTAGGACAAGTTTTTCTCATCTTCACTTTAACTGTACAATCTTGCGTGTCTGCTTTTTTAAAATATGTCTATGCCAATTCAGACAGAACTACTGCAGAGTCTACGGCGGTGAGGGTGGTTTAAGTTTCGTCTAGTAAGGTCCGTGCCAAGGGAACACACGTATCTATGGCTAAAGCTAGCTGCTCACACAAACTATCTGTCTGAGGGATTGTACCTTTCTTTCGTTTAGTTTTTCGTTTAGTTTTTGTTTTTCTAGAAAAAGCAGCAAGTAGACTGAAAATCTTTAAAGGTTAGTAAGAGTAGATGATTGCATTCAAAAAATACAGTAACTTTCTCAATGGGAAGTGCTCAAGCTACACATCAAAACAAGTGTGATACAAAAACAGGCTCGGCAAGTTACAGACGTAAAGGTTGGGTATGGAATTCTCTTTTTTGGCCATTTTTTGCAAAATTACTTGAAATCCTTATCATGACCCACTTACAGCCTCTGAGTTAGAAGTACTGACATGAAAATTAAACAAGTCAATCATCTGTGGAACGGGCAGGGCTCAAAAAACTCCAGCCAATGATTTCCAGAACCACCGAGTGGCATTGGACAGTAAGTAGGTCAATCAAACGGTCGTACTGCACTCCCCCGCGCGTGACCCCTTCGTGCACGTACTCAAAGCGCGTGACCCAGAGCAAGCTTCTGTTTGTTGTTATCCTGCGGTAGCTACTGGAGCTAGCTAACTACCTAATCCACATTTGGAACTAGCACTAGAAGACAACCCTAAACTCCAACCTAGCTAGCCTAGCTCGCTCTCGCGCATCTGTGTTCGCGCTCGTGCATGATTGCGCGTCCATGTACTTGGAATGGGTGGAGTCAGAGTCAGCGTTGAAGGAGAGGGGGTAGCAGGACCATTTGAGTTGTGTATTTTCATAATCTGCTGGCGTTTCGCAAATCCCATACCCAACCTTTAACAGCCGCAAGTTTGTTGTACAAGTTAAGCGTAAAGGCCTTAGACATTTTGTTAAACATACCCTTGTATCGGTCATATGTTAGGTGAACCGGGTAGACACATACAATCATCATTCTGTGACATTATTTTGACAGTGCTGTTGCACTCTGAAAGTGCCATGATGCGTCTCCTACATGACGGCATCATGTTGAAGATGAAGGCCAATTTGCACATACTGGGAAGTGGATGTCTGTAAACCAAAGTCTTTGTCTATCGAGGCCTTGTGTACTCGCTAACGGCGGGGGGGAGGGGATTATACATGGATATGGCTTTCTATTGGACAAAAAAAATAAGTAAATAAAAACGCAAAAATAAAGACGTTTGTCTCACCCATTGACAAACATCGTAGGGTCATTACTGTAATTACATTCAAAATAGATTTATTTTTGAAAATAAACATCAAGCAAACAAGGTTTATACTAAAAGTATATATTAAGAGAATAACTTTTGTTTGGGAGGAAAAACTGAACCGAACTGTGTCCGGGCTGAACTGAGCCCTACCAACCGTACCAGGAAGGTTCACAAGCAGGGGTTCACGTGATGAAATGTCACTATTTGCTATTAAGATATAGCTGCCATTCTCCGACATGGTACACATATTTATGCGTACGTATTCAGTAACTGTTTTGCCTCCATGAATGACATTTGCTTGAAATGCTCCGACAGATCCTTTAAGAAAAATCTGAGTTCGACGAGTCAAACCCCAAAAGTGTGAGTGGAGAACCTCTCACCTCAATGACCAAGATGAACTATAGAAAATGATTGTCATCTCAAATCATAGCAGACGTGTATTGAGACAAACTGCAGCAATAAACCAAACCGAATGAAAGGATTAGATATGATTTTGGCTTTTCCGGGGACAATTTCCTGCTAACTCAATCCCGCCCTTTTCCCTGCGTCTCCCCGAGCACGTGCAAATGCTGCGGACTGCTCTCTGAGGGCTCCCTTGCTTTCTACGGGTTGGAACACTCGTCCTTTTGTGTGTTCAAATTATATTTTGTACTAATGTAAACCCAAAATCGGTGTTAGGACGGCACCGAACACGCAACTGCCGTTTCTGGTCGGTACAAATGAGTGCTAGCTGAGCGCACTTGCCACCAGGTGCCATCACCTGTCACCGATTCAACGGAGGCATCAGAAACAGCGATTGCAATGCGCCAGCGTTTCCGCAGAGAGATGGCGGCCGTCCGCGCAGAAAGGGGAAATGAAATAAAAATGTCCACCGGAAACATAAAAACATTTAGGTTTAACGTGATAATTCTGTTTCTACTTCCGATTCCGAGTGGGTCAAAAATAAATAAATAGCATGGGCTATGGCAGTGCGTGGAATAAACCTATTCAGTCTTCTATCGGAACCCCCTTCCTCCGTTCAGTTGGCACTTAGTGTGGCCCCTTCCGTGAGGCCCATCTGGTCCAGGCCTGCGCTCATGTCCAGCGCTGAGCCCGCAGCTTTACTGGCCTTCTCCAGAGCCGCCGGCGGCGCCTCCGCCTCCACCGCCTCGTCGTTGGCCTCCGCCGCGTCGGCGAGGTCCCGCCGGCCACCGTCCGTACCGTACATCCGCCTTGCCCCCGTTAACCAGCAGCGGGGTCTCCTCCTGCTGCTGCTGCTGCTCCTTGAGGCTGGCCCGCTGCTGCTGCTGCTCCTCCTCCTCCACCACCTCCTCCAGCTTGCGCAGGACGATGGGCAGCTTGGCGTCGGCCGCGTCCTCGTTCTCCAGCAGCGCAATGTCGCTCTCCTCGTAGCGCGGCAGCGCGGCGCCCTCCTCCAGCTGCCGCTGGAAGTGCAGCCGCTTGGCCCGCCCGCTGGCCGAAGCCTTCTCCAGGATCTGCTTCTCCGCCAGACGCAGCTGGACGGACGCCCGGGAGTGGGGCGTCAGGTCCGTCTGCTCCAGCGCAGACAGGTCCTCCTGGGGGGGGGGGGAATACGTTCAGAATGAATGTGGGAGGGAGGCCGAGAGCTCTGGGACCTTAATTCAGCCACATTTTTTTGAATCACCACAAACTTTATCTAGAGGTTAATAATTAAACCTCAGATCGATAAGACTAGGACCACCTAGTGCGTGCCAGGCCATGGGGTATCTCACCTCTATGGGACTAGAATAAATTAAACGTCACTATTACTATTAATACTTTAATTAATACTTTCTCTCTTCTAGTGCCGGCCCGCGTTGTACGCATCCCGGCACCAACAATAGGTACGATGAGCAGGAGACCAAGGGTGGAAATACTACATTCACTCAAAGCCCCCCCCGCCCCATTCAACCAAATGGATCGCCCCAGAGGTGCTCTCTGCCAACCAGTGAAACCCCCCCCCCCCCCCACCATGCCACCACCTCCGCTGCGGTACCTCGATGGTGGTCTTGTAGGTCTTGAGGAGCAGGGCGGCCCGGGTCTCCAGGAAGGTCCACAGCTTGATCTCGTTCTCCCAGCTGACGGGGAACTCGCTGTTCCCCAGGGTGAAGATCTTATTGATGGCCCCTTCTCCGATGAGGAAGTCCTTCAGCTCCTCTGGATGGAGGGGAACCAAGACACGGGGTGCACGTCAAGAGACGGGGAGGATCTGGGCCGAGCAGCAGTAGTGCGGATGCGTCGGCCTGAGAGGTCTCGGGAGTCGGCTCAGCTTCATCCGAGCCATTGCTGCTCTCTGAATCTTGTCTCTTTAAATTAATTGGCAGTGTAGCTTTTCGAATTTGAATTGGCAGGTTACCCCCGTGTGAGTTCAAAGACTTAAAAACACACACTTTTGGGTCAAGATCTAAGATTTGAAAAACGTTCTCCTGTTAACCGTGTATCCACGGGACCGAAATATCCACGGGGCAACTTCCAAGGACTCGTCCTCCTGGCCCCCCCTCTGCCTTTGATCCCGAGTGTTACGCAGGCGGCAGCGACTACACAGGTAGGAAGGAGGGCTGGAGGAGGGGGTGTGTGTTGTGTGTGTGTGTGTGTGTGTGTGTGTGTGTGTGTGTGTGTGTGTGTGTGTGTGTGTGTGTGTGTGTGTGGTGTGTGTGTGTGTGTGGTGTGTGTGTGTGTGTTGTGTGTGTTGTGTGTGTGTGTGTGTGTGGGGGGGGCATGAAAGGGACCCGGGCGCCGCTGCCCCGTGTGTTGCGGTGCGTGAGCCCCGGGTTCCGTCATGTCACATCTGTTAAGAACGGAGCGCCCAACCCCTCTCCACCATACCCACCACGTCTCAATCCCTGCTTTGTGATAGACCTTCTCTAACCGCTAACCCCCCCCCCCCCATCCTCCTTCTCCCCCATCCAAAAAAGGCGTCGGGGGCCATTTTAAAAATTAACACAGAGCGAGATGTAAATAATATATCAAGCGGAGTCCTGGGGTGGAGGCAGGGAGGATGTGGCCTTGGCACGGCTGGGGGGAATTTATGACACCGGTGTCGTTCCGCATACACGCCGATGAATATTGCAGCGCCGCTCCTCTCCACGTCTCACCCTCCCTCCTCCTCCTCCTCACCCTCCTCCTCCTCACCCTCCTCCTCCTCACCCCCCCACACACACTCCTCTCTCCTCGCGGATTGCCTCTCACACACATCTGGTGGCCTGCCCGGATCAATTAAACACCCAGCAAGCGGACGGGCTCGCCCTCTTTTTTTTTTTCCGTCTATCTTTTTTAGAACCCCACCCCCACTCCCCGTTCTCCTCTTCAACGTTCTCCTGTTTGAACGCCCACCCCTCATTCCTCTCCTCCACCACCTCCTTAACCCCCCCCCCCCCCGCCCCCCCGCGCCCCCCGCCCCGTTTCCAGTTCTTTGCTTTATTTTTATTGGCCCCCAGAGGAAGGCAGCTTCCTGTCCTGTCTGTGGTCTATTCGGTGTACGCCGTCCTCCTGATGGGAGGGGGTACCCCCTCAGGGACAGAGAGGGGGGTCACTGAGACGCTGTAGACCTCACCCTCCGTCATGCAGAAGACCCGGAGGAAGGCCAGGAGCTGGGCCGAGATGGGGGGCTCCGTGCCGTGCACCGCGAAGATACTGGACCTGGGGGGGGAGGGGGTGGGAATACACATGGATGTGAATACTGTGAAGGCATGCACGGACTTCGGCCGTCTTTTGAGACGATCTCTGTAGACAGATAATACTGCAGTGTGCCTGCCGTCTGTGACATTGGAGCTGGAGGTTAAACTCTTAACAGCTCTCGTAGCAGGGGTGTCCCAGGGTCATCCCGCGACCACAGTTTGTTCAGTGTACTATGCTTACCAAGAGCAAAGTAAAATGTGCATTTTCTGAAGTTAAAGTGAAGAAGTAAAGCGGACTAATTGATAATTGACCAAGCGTTTCAACACTAGTCCATCGTTAACCCATGTTACTGGCTAAGAATATGCCCTCGAAATAGGATTAATTTAATACACAATCCCAATAACACTGACAATCACAATCCAAAGGATAGGTTTGAATACTTATGTACATGCATAAAGAAAGCATTACTTGGGACATACATATTAGGGTAAACAATAAAGACTGGTCCAAGAGCCCCTGGAATCACTTTCCAGAAACAAAGTTGTGTTTCCTCATATTGCCATGGGCCCAGACCATTTTACTGGAGGGGGCAATATTGCCTTTGTACTTCAGCAAATTGATCTATGTGGCAATCTGTAGGACAGGGTCAACATCATTACCCCCCCCCCTCCCAAGACCCCAGCACATCCCCGAAACCGCAGGAAACAGTAAAATACATTACACCGGATGCCTTGTCCAACGTTATTAAATTAGCCTTCTGTGTTGATTGTGGCAGGAGAATCCAGCAGACAATACTCTAACAGAATCAAAAAAGTATACAAGAAAATTGTCGGATTCCAATTAAAAGACATTATGGAGCGGTGGCGGCATCCACCGTTGTGTTCACCTCCATGCCTTGGCTCAGAGTGGCAAGAAGGGAACGCAAGGATGTGTTGGTGACTGGGTCCGCGCCTGTACATCCCGCATTCACAAAAAGGGGGCGAGGACAAGTACACTTTAAACACTATCTAAAAAGGAGTCAGGGAGATATCCCCCCACCCCAACCTCCGCCGCAAACACCACCGTCTCCCTCCTCCTCCACCCTCCTCCGGAAGACTGACAACGAAGCCGTCTCCCTTTCTCCATTGGTGAAAAAAAAAAAATAATAAAAAAGAGCTCTGACAACAGGAACGATACATCACCATATCTGTCAGTTTAATGGAGCCGCCCGCCAACTAAGGGGATTGTTCCATTTAATTTCCACTGTCGAGATTTAGCCCATCATCAATAAGAGATTAAAAAGGCGCAGATTAAAAATGCTGGGGAGGGACGGCTGCATAATTCTAGGGGGTTGAGGGGAGGGGTGGTAATGATAAAATGATTAAGCAGCTTGGTGATGAAAGCGTTAGGGGAGTGGATGGTAAATTGATACTTGGTGGGGCGGAGGAAAAGAGTAGGGCAAGGGGTAAGGGATATAGGGGGTGGAGGGGGGTTGGTGTGCTGCAACATTTATATTATATGTTCCAATTATACCCAAGGGGGGGGGGACCTAATTGTTTTAAATATTTACAGTGGCAATGAAGTGAAAAACGCAGAAAAAGTGAAGTTTGTGCTGCCTGATCCTCTCTGGTCACATCTTAGGCTGGCCGTGGATACAATCATCACACTGTCTCTGTTCGGGCACATTTTGATCGATCTTAAAGCCCGGCAACACATTACGGGACATACAACGGTGGTCACTTGTTTGTAATGAAGTTAGAGAAGGATTCAAGTGTTGCTCTGCCTCTTATGTCTCCAGGTTACGCCAGTGGAGCTGAACGGAGTCTGTTATGGGACCACTGTTTAGTCGAAGACCCTCTGGGTCGCGCAGACGGTCCCGGGCGCAGGGCTGACGCCACCTCCGGGGTTGCTGTTTAAGGAGACGACCCAAAATGTGATTGAAAGGCAGACTCACGCTGCGATGCCGGCGCGCGCCAGCACCTCGGCCTTCATGGCGTACAGCCGCTCGCTCTTGCTCACACCCAGCTTGATCTTCACCCGGTCGTGCGCGTTGTCCTGGAAGAAGAAGCCGCTGTGCACCACAAACTCGGCGTTGGACCTCGTGCCGTAGAAGATGTAGATCTGTCCAGAGGGTGGGTGGAGGGAAGGGGGGGGGGAGGTGTTCAGTGTGAGGATCTACGTTAGCGTCGGCGGTCCAGGCTCATCGTACGCCGCGCTTGACTAACGTACGATAAAAGGGAACGCGCAGTAGCCGGTTAGAAAGCGCTTATCAACGTGGTGATCTGAATTATATCCCGTGTGCCGCTGAGAAGTCCAGCGTTATGACAGTCTTGTCTCCCTTGATGTCTACGGATTGCATCAGTCGGTGGGCTAACCGCGCGCGCGCGCACACACACACACACACACACACACACACCCCCCCACACACACACACCCACCCAACCACACACACCCACACAAACGTCGGCCCACGTCTACCGAGAGAGGCGCCCGGGGTTGTCATCCCGCTCACGTACAGATCAGTGGCGATACATCCGTGGCGTTCTCAGATAGCGACGACAACGCTGGGGAAAGGGGCCGGGGTTGGCTGTGACTGAGTGAGCGGGTGTTGGGATAGCCCGTGTGGGGGGAGGGACGGGCATGCAAGGAGAGAGATAAAGACTGTGGGATATAGGAAACAACTTTGTCAGGGGGACGGATGTTTTCTGTGATTCCCCCTGGTGTTATTGTGCATGGATGGGAGTATATATATATAGCGCCAACGCTGGCACACTCTGACGTTTGAACATGATGTTGAAAGGCAGAAGGTGAGAGGCTGTGAAACAGGGTTTTGTAAAAACACAATGTTTGTATTAAATTAGAAAGGGGAAAACTGGCTTGTGCAGCCACAGAGCTCTCTGGTTTTTAACATTCATTTATGCACCACCAAGCTCCCCCCCCCCACACACACACACACACACACACACACACACACACACACACACACACACACACACACACACACACACACACACACACACACACACACACACACACACACACACACACACACACACACACAGCACCAGTACCTGTTCATTCTCCTTGTAATCCTGTAGGGCCACACATTCACAGCGGTCATCCTCCAAGTTGTAGCCAGTTGTAATCTGAGGGGCATAGGAAATAGTAAAGTTCCCACTGTGTGTGTGAGTGCGAGTGTGTGTGCGCGTGTGTGAGAGAGGGTGTGAGGGGAGTGTGTTCCACGCACCAGTCCGTTGGTGTGGTTGCACATGTCCCAGAGCGGGATGAGGGCCAGGGTGACCCGGCTGCCGTCCTCGGTGGGGATCTGGTTCTGACGGGTCATCACGGAAGAAACGGCCCACCTGGATAGAGAGAGAGAGAGAGAGCAAGAGCGAGAGCGAGAGCGAGAGAGAGAGAGAGAGCGAGAGCGAGAGAGCGAGAGAGAGAGAGCAAGAGAGAGAGCGAGAGCGAGAGAGAGAGAGAGAGAGAGAGAGAGAGCGAGAGAGCGAGATTAAGACTATATAGATTTAGGGCATTCAGCAGACGATTTTATCCAATGCAACTTACAATAAGTACATTTGTCAGAAGAAAGAAACAATTTATCGCTGTCGGTAAAGTAAGGATGTTCATAGAAACAAGTGCCAAGCAGTTACAATTGTTAGGATAACCCATTCCCTGTACACACCAAAGATAACTAGGCTAAGATGCTTAACTAAGTACTATTTTTAAGCGCCAGAACGTACAACATAAACCAAGTGTGTAAGTTTACAATAAATGTGCATTAAGATCAGGAATCAACACAGCCGACTCTGCAACTGTGATCCTGTGTAACTAGTGAATCAATACCGCAGTATTGATGAACACGGCAACACAATAACAAAGCCTACCCACTGTGTGGACAGAACTGTGTCTGACCTAGCACCAGGGGGTGTGTGTGTGTGTGTGTGTGTGTGTGTGTGTGTGTGTGTGTGTGTGTGTGTGTGTGTGTGTGGTGTGTGTGTGTGTGTGTGTGTGTGTGTGTGTGTGTGTGTGTGTGTGTGATGTGTGCTGTGTGTGTGTGTGTGTGTGCGCTGCCCGTGGAGAGTGATGCGTCGACTGAGCCGTTTGAACCAGTGACTGTGCGTAGAGGATCTCCTGGGCGTTGCCCGGTGGAAGCAGTGACTTGCGTCAGATGAGCTGTTAATGTGTGTGTGTGTGTGTGTGTGTGTGTGTGTGTGTGGTGAAGGAGGCCACTGTGATAAATAATTCCCTTAAAGATAATTTGGCTGTTAATGAGTAGAACAAGGAGAACAAACACAAGCCATTTCAGTCGTGCCGGGGGTGAGAGCAGGCGGGGGGGGGCGCCGGCTAGGGCCGCCGTGGTGTTTGGGGCGCGCGGACACATTCCCATGCACTGCAACTGTTTAACATACCACTGTTTAACAAACCCCCGAAAAGTGGTACCGTCAGGCTCAGACACACACACACACACACACACACACACACACACACACTGACCTGTAGTCGTCGAACGTGAAGCTGTCTTTCAAGGGCAGTTTGCTGGCGGTCGGATGAGTCTGGAGGGAACGGACAGTGGAGAAATGGAGGGGGGGGGGGGGGAAAGAGAGAGAGAAAAGGAAAAAAAAAAAAACACACAAATCAGAATGAATTTCATTATGCTGCAGTAGGGGGTGGGGGGGTTCGCCTGGTGGGATGCCTAACAAGAAGGTGTGGGAGTAGGGGGCCAGCATGGAGTGTGTGTTTATGTGTGTGTATGTGTGTGCGCATGAGCATTGGTCCGTCAGTGGCGGGGAAGGGGAGGAGGGGGCTTGGGGGGGGGGCTGTGGGAGATCAGGGTGACACCGGCCCCCCATACATCACTGTCAACTTAATTTGTTGTGCCCAGCAGCCGTCATAAATCTGCCTCATCAATTTGGACCCGACGCAACCTGTGTGTGTGTGTGTGTGTGTGTGTGTGTGTGTGTGTGTGTGTGTGTGTGTGTGTGTGTGTGTGTGTGTGTGTGTGTGTGTCCGGTTCCACTGCCTGCCACCTCTGAGGGGCTGATTTGCAAACCGGCCCGGATGTAGATGGCAGGGGGGGGGGGGGGAGAGAGTGGGAGAGCGAGAGAGAAGAGTGAGATATATAAAAGAGCAGAACAGAAAGAGAGAGACTGATACAAAAGGAGAAGAGTGGGTTGAGGTGGCAAGAGAGGGAGTTTAGTCAACCGAGAGGAAGTACCAATCAGGAACTACTAAGCGTGTGTGTGAGTGTGTGTGTGTGGGGGGGATAGGGGGAAACTGGCACAAAGAAAGAGCCATCCAAAAAGCACTGCATCCATCACCATACACATAGACTCAGACCAATGGCTGACGCAGCGCTCCAGACGGACTCTGCTGCTGGCACCGGCGCCGCTAGCTTTCTCATTTGGTGGCACCCTGACAGATTTGGTGGCACCCCTTTTATCAGCCGCCTTGTGGCAGTATCGGCAGGTCCTTCGTCACGCATACCATTGATCCGTGTGTCTTCATCTGAACAGAATCACTCACTTGCGATAAGTTGTGAAATGTTTTTAATCGCATAGGGGTCCATTTTTTACCACTGTCGCATCAACAACTCTTTCCTCGCACTCGTCCTCCTCCTCCTATATTCAAAAGCTCTACCTACTAATAACAGGCTGCTAATAAGGTAATGAACTCCAATTATAGGTTTGTTTTTCTTTTCT
This sequence comes from Melanogrammus aeglefinus, assembly GCA_900291075.1. Lineage (NCBI taxonomy): Eukaryota > Metazoa > Chordata > Actinopteri > Gadiformes > Gadidae > Melanogrammus > Melanogrammus aeglefinus. Next base: position 27,127 of record OLKM01000020.1, read on the forward strand.
CGCGATCCGTCTGTCAGGACACAGTGCATGTCTTCTGTGTGCTCCTGAAAAGCTTCAGTAGAATTTCATCTGTGCTTTGCACAACAAACGAAAACACCTTTTCAGTTTTGTGTCATCAAAGCAGCGTGTCCTTATTGGAACTTAAGTGGGTCGTGTTTCCAAATGCAGCGCTCACCCCGGCGCAGACATTAAGTCGCGTTACGACTTCCGAAACTGCTCCGAACTTAGGCTAGTATCGCAGCGCCATGCGTTGTGTCAAACACAGAACAAAAACCCTAATATCAAATCTTCCGACAGGTGTTGTCCCATCTACTAGGAGCGACTCCGTGTCTCGTCTGCTGTGAGACCTGCTTTATGTTGAAGCTCTGCACTGACAAGAGTCTGAGTCGGACCAAGACCGGATTCGATGGCCGCAGGCTTCCTCCACACAGGGAAATGACCCGATATTGCCGTTTTTGCTTCATGAAGATTTATTCCAATAAAAACATGTGTTTTAACCAATTCTACCATTTCAGAATTCTGTTTGTTGCGACAGTCCTATCTTATAATGTTATATGGTGGAGCATCCCCACTATAGCATTTTTTTGGAGGGACGGGAGAACCATCCGTCCATAATATCCGAAAGACTTAATTTCATACCGATACATGCATTGGTCAACAATTTGACTCAAACCCATAAACCCAAATGCACTTTTTTACACCCCAGACCCTCAAAAGCAGAAATTCTGCAACCCTTATATTCTTAGTAATCATAACAACCACCAAAAAAGAATAGCATATGTAACGTTAAAGCACTGATTCAGGCTTGCTCATTTCATTCGCTCCCAGGCACTCCCAAAGAAAACGTGTTGATACAGCACAAGATGAATTTAATAATATCCCAGACCAGCCAAAAAATAGGGTCAAGCATATCCTCCACAGAACCACACGTTAAAAACCACCCACCTTCAAGACACGCAAACTAAAAGACACAACCACTGTTTAAAGGCTTTCCTCATCTTAAAATAGAGGTTACCCTCGTTATCCCAATCATTTAATAAAGTCCACCGGCCATGTCACTCGCCAACACATTTCACTGGCGCCAAAAAGACTCAGGAACACTGATATGATAGGACACACACACTAATGTGGCAAAGGTGAAGTGCACTGGTCACATCATATATCCCCCCAATGGCAGACGATGTGTGCGCGTGTGTGTGTGTGTGTGTGTGTGTGTGTGTGTGTGTGTGTGTGTGTGTGTGTGTGTGTGTGCGTGTGAACGCACAAATGAGCATCTGGTGAGAGCAGTGACGTTGATTCGTACATACAGGTAAGTGAAACGGGATAGAGCTCGGATGCACCTACACAACGGTACACAAACTGACCAGTCAAAAGTAACACACACACACACACACACACACACACACACACACACACACACACACACACACACAACACACACAACACACACACACACACAACACACACACACACACACACACACACACACACACACACAGGGAAAACAATTACCCTGGCTAGAATGCACACCTTCCTACAAGACAGGGATTGACCGACTGTAACCGAACGAGATGGGGACACGAGATGGAGCGGCGGAGACCCCGAGATCAGACGTGTGTGTGTGTCCGTGTGCGCGTGTGTGTGCGTGTTTTCCCCTAAAATTAGGAAGTGAGGGTGGAAGGGATTAAACCTGAGGAAGAAATTGCCAACCTGACGGCGCTCTCTACTCCGGGCCTGAGAAGGGAGGGAGGGAGGGAGGGTGGGAGGGAGGGTGGGGTGACTTGAGGAGGAAGAGGGTGTAAGCTAAGCCTCCTCCACCTCCTCCTCCTCCTCCTCCCGGTGCCGGCAGCCATTAAAAGATAAGCAGGTTCCGGCGGAGTGGCTCGGCGACCCCGCGCCTCTCCCGACATAAAAACACCATGTCGAGAACGGCCGGGGGGGCGGGGCCAGCGGGGCCCAGGCAGTTAATCTAGTGAGGGGTGGGGGGGGGTCTTCCACTGTTAGGTCTGCTCTTATCTGACCCGGGAGCCCCTTCCCCTGTGTGTGTGTCGTCTGGTGCGTCCTTAAAAGGATGTGTGAACACTCATTCAAAACCAATCCCGTCGACCCGCGCTCCGCAGGTGAAGAAGGGTCTCTCGCTGCCGTGGTGGACGTAATCTCGGCTTCTCCCGAAAAAAGACATACATGTGGAGGTGAATATACTCCGCCTGTACCCCCTCGACCGAGGCACCGGCAGAAGACTTGAGGGTCGGCCGCCGGGCTCCAACTGTGGCTGCCCGTTGGCCCTGGTGCTGCTGCTGCTGCTACTGACGGGTCAAAGGGACGCCATTTATATGGCGCTTTACAAACCAGCGGCCACTCAAAGCGCTTCACAATATTGCTTAACATTCACTCATTCATACGCACATTCACACAATGACGGCGGAGTCAACCAATGCGTGAGGACAGGTAGGGGTGAGATGCCTTGCTCAGGGGACACCTCGGCAGTCGGCAGTCGATGGGAGAAGACGGATCGAACTGGCAACCGTCCGGTTACCAGCCCAACCCGCTCTGCCTCCTCCTGAGTAAGCGTAGTTGTGCAGTGGTTCTGCAGTGACAAATGAATGTTGTTCTTCTTCATCCGAATGTAGGAAGAAGCCAGGACCGTGATAAGCCGATGTGTTGCCATTATGGTCGGGAAATGATTTTGTCTCGAATGACAAACAACCTGTTTCTGTCTGATTGTTTTCAAAGTGGTCAGGCAGATGGAAAGCACCGCAGGACAAAAGTGTGTGTGACCACTGACCGTTCTAAAGGCAGGGGGTTTTGCAGTGGAGGAAAGTTAACCTCCTCTGTGGTAGCCGTGACAACAGGACATACAAAAGGTACACATTTACGAGTGGGAAAAAGTGTTGGGTGGAGATGGACGGGCGATGTACTAACCCAACTCTCACTCCCTCCCTCACACACATGCACACGTTCCTGTGGGTGCACGGGATCCACAGTGGCACATGATGGATGACCCTTGTCTTGAGATGCTAATTCATCAAGAGAGGTGTGGTTGTGTGTGTCCTCCTGTGTGTGTGTGTGTGTGTGTGTGTGTGTGTGTGTGTGTGTGTGTGTGTGTGTGTGTGTGTGTGTGTGTGTGTGTGTGTGTGTGTGTGTGTGTGTGTGTGTGTGTGTGTGTGTGTGATAACACATGGTTGGAGGGGGACAGAGATATGGATAAAGGGTATTATAAAGGGGAACTGAGAAAGAGAGCTAGAGAGAGCGCGAGAAGTAGATGGTCACGGCAAAGTTTGGAGTCTTAGGGGGGGGTAACACATTTTGTACAGACTAAACCAAATCCTATAGACCTCATGCAGTGATGTAAGTTATTGGATAGTTTTAGTTAGTTAGTTAGTTGGTAGGTGAGAAAACGTGCTTCCTGTCTTCCACTTTCCAAAACACTTGGGTGTCAGACAACAGACCATTTTGCATGGACGTTCTCTTGTCAGAAAAAAATGGGAGATGCATTTCATGGCACTGCCATCAAATCTGATCAGCAAGAATGCCTAATGAAATAATGCAACGTCAGCACAGCCCAGGCATGGCTTGTTATCAACTACATAAAAAAAAGAATTCAACGAAAGAAGTCTGTACTTATTTTGCTAGAAAATTGAACTTTGTCAAGAGTCCTAATAAGCGGGAGTTTCCGGTTGTGAAGCGGTGGCTGATATTTCCGGTGAAGGGAATGACATGTTGAAGAGGCAGTGGGAGGGAGAGAGAGAGGGGGAGGCAAAGTGACACCTATGGGACTTTGGACCCTTTCTCATCACATGCACGCACCTCATTTCAGAGGTGCTTTGCATTCGCTGCATATAGGGTCACCTTATAAAGAGGCGCCTGGGTGTGCACGTATATGAATTCTAAGGGACAGAGTAATAGGACTTTGCAGATTTTTACACACAAGAGAGAAGGTGGGCATGAAATTGTCAGAAAACAGCCCACATACACAGGTGCTGTATTTCCTGTGTGTATTTCCTGTGTGTCTTTCTAACCTCTGTGTCTGCTACACACATCAACAAAAACCCTGCACGCGTAGAAACACACACACACACTTTTGTGCTTACATCAAACACAAAAGCACAGCGCTGGATAGAGATTTAAGTCAGAGAGAGAGAGAGAGAGAGAGAGAGAGAGAGAGAGAGAGAGAGAGAGGAGAGAGAGAGAGAGAGAGAGAGAGAGAGAGAGAGAGAGAGAGAGAGAGAGAGAAGAGAGAGAGAAGAGAGAGAGAGAGAGAGAGAGAGAGAAGAGATGGAGAAGGGGAGCTTGAGTGTCCTATTCTTCTCCCCCCCTCTCCCTCCCCCCTCTCTCTCCGTCAGGTCCGTCTCCCCGGTCTGCGGTATTGCTGGGAAGGTACAATCAGGTCAATTGAATTCAAAGCCGATGCGACAAGCTAATTTTCCGGCCCGGTCATCTGCGGCTGCCTCGGAGACGGAGCAGAAAGGGAGGAAGGGACAGAGAGGGAGAGAGAGGGGGGGGAGACAGAGAGAGAGAGGAGAGAGAGCGAGAGAGAGAGGAGAGAGAACCGAGACAGAGAGAGAGAGAGAGAGAGAGAGAGGAGAGAAGAGAGAGAGAGAGAGAGAGAGAGAGAGAGAGAGAGAGAGAGAGAGAGAGAGAGAGCTGACATTGACAGTAGTCATTACACAGACACAATGCAAAAAAAACGACTTGGGAGGATAGGACAGAGAGGTGGTAGGGGAGGATGGGGAGGAGTAAGATGGCACAGAGGAGGAGAAGAGGTGAGAGGAGAAAGACAGAGGGGCAACAAAGGGAAGGACAGAGTGAGGGATTACAGGGGAAAGAGGGGTGAGAGTGGATGCATGTTGGATGGGGGAGGGAGGGGGCTGCAATGAAAAAGAGATGTATCAAAGATGAGGGGACAGGACCGTGACACATACGCGCGCACACACACACACACACACACACACAGGCAAGCGTGTATACACACACACACACACCTCAACGTGCCCTCTTTGCAGAGTCCCCTGCCTCAAGCCAAGCGCAACACACACACACACTCACTCACACTCACACACACACACACACACGGCGAGAGAGAAAAATTGGACAGAGAGAGACAACAGAGCGAGAGAGTAAAGAGCACAGAAAGAGAGAGAGAGAGAGAGAGAAAGAGTGATGACAGAGAGTGAGAAAGAGAGAACAGAGAGGGGGAATGAAAGACGGAGAACAGAGATGGACGAAGTTAGAGGAATGACCAAAAAAAAGAGAGGGAGAGAGGGGGAGAGAGAGTAATCTCACATGTCAACCTTTGCCAGTCAACTCTGTGCCACTGGTCATGAGAGTGTCTTATCTGCACACCAGCCCTCTTCCATTACGAGGCCGCTTCAAGCGCACTGCCTTAGGCCCCTGGTTTTTACCTTTCTGCAGAGAACATCAGATAGGCCCCTTGTGTTGTATTGCTTTGTCGCAGCTCTTTGAAAAGTATGGAGAAAGTTAAATGGAAAAATAAAAGATCCGGCATCAGACTTCGTTTTCTCTCGGACGGTTGTTTTCTAACACAATGTTGTGGTATGTTGGTTTCTCATGGCAAGCTGAGTATTAACTTTATCAATGTGATGACCGCATACATATTATAATTCTACTGAACCCCCTCTGGACACTGGCCCGGGGTCCAGGCGAAGCCATCTGACCTGTAAAGGAAACCCTCTCTGTGGCCTCCCTCAGAATCATAAAGTCAAAGAATACAACACTCCCATCTAGTGGAATCTCACTAAGAGTGGTTGAATATGAATATGATGATGATGTGACTTATAGATACTCGGATAGAAATGTATCATATCACTGGATATAAGCTAACAACAAAATGTAAACTAACAAAAGAAATTTAGAACACATTCGGATGCATAAAATCTAGGGCCTTGTTTGACTTAAATTAGCACACAATTATTTTATTGAAGACAGTTTTTTTCACAGGGTTCAGTGTGCGTGTGCGTGTGCGTGTGCGTGTGTGTGTGTGTCATTTAATGTTTCAGTTAGGAAGGGGTAATTAGCATTTTCTGAGATTAGCATACCACTATCTGCCGCCTGGCTAGGGTTGGCAAATATTTCATCATAGACCATTATCACACTGCCTCTCCAAACTATCCCAACTACCCAAATGCTGCTTTTTCCCTTCCCTCCCCCTCTTCAGACTAAAACTATTCTGCATTGCAACTACTAATTTTACAGGAGTGGTACTGGCCACTTGTTAAATATAGTCACAATATAAAACTTCATTCTCCAAACATTTTTTTCCGTACTAAACACTTCCATGTCATCATCCCCCAATTATTAACGGCCCCCTGATTTACATCAACTGCAATTAACAAGTATCCTTATCAAACAGTTTGATACAGAATGGTTGAACTCTTCAACCCAACCATTAGCCACAGAAGAACACAAACCAACTGGTTCCTGAACACAAAAAACCCAAAACTCCTGCGTGTGGTTTAAACTCTTTATAACCCAGCATCACCTCGGAGCAGTTAATGTAAGCACTGAAGGGCTTGGACATTACTGTTACTGCATTATCCACTTGCGCTCTGACCAACCCTGTGCCCATTTACACCCAGATCCTACCAGAGTCCCGGCCACCAAGCTCCCAACCACCAAGCAGGTGCAACTGCGCCCCCCGGTGGCCGTGACACACAAACACAGCGGGAGGCGAAAACCTCACAACCCCCCCAGCGCTTCCCTGTGGCTGATCTGTGAAATTGAGTTCAGGAAAGGCCAGTGGGCCGGTGCTCGCTGGCTTGCTCAATATTGCTGCAAATGTCCTAACTGGATTCCCCAGGTCACAATGGCACACCAACAGGGAGTGGGGGGGTACGGGTAAAGTGTGTGGCGGTGGTCAGAGATAAATGAGGGGGGGACAAAAACAGAAACACACAGGACTGTGAACAGTACTTATCCAAGCTGGGTTTATCTAATCACGCCATCCCATGAAACACTGCTCCCTTCCTCCGGGAGCAGGGACTGGCCAATATATTGATTTATAAAGGATATATCACGATATGAATGGGCGCTATTTGCGCAGGAGGACATGACAGTAAGATGTATGTAAAAAGTAACCGAAGCAATGTGGGTGTGTAGGGAAATGTTTTTTGCGGGTCAAAATACACGCACTGGCTTTGAAACAGTGTGAATGCAAAGAAAATGGTCTGGGTCAAATCCTTCGGATGTGTTCAGTGGTCGACTATTCTGGCAGGGTTGATAAATTGTGAAACACATTGCAATATAAAAACACGGCTGCCAGCCTCCCCCCAGCTAAAGACAGAGGAACCCTTTCTGAAACCACACAGGAATAACTCAACGCCACCTTTTAAACTCATCCAATATACACACACTACAACCGTGTGTGTGTGTGTGTGTGTGTGTGTGTGTGTGTGTGTGTGTGTGTGTGTGTGTGTGTGTGTGTGTGTGTGTGTGTGTGTGTGTGTGTGTGTGTGTGTGTGTGTGTGTGTGTGTGTGAGGTGTGTGTGTGTGTGTGTGTAGGTGTGTGTGTAGGGGTGTGTGTGTGTGTGTAGGTGGTGTGTGTGTGTGTGTGTGTGGTTGTGGTGTGTGTGGGTGTGTGTGTGTGTGTGTGTAGGGGTGTGTGTGTGTGTGTGTGTGTAGGGGTGTGTGGTGTGTGTGTGTGTGTGTGTAGGGGTGTGTGTGTGTGTGTGTGTGTAGGGGTGTGTGTGTGTGTGTGTGTAGGGGTGCGTGCGTGCGTGCGTGCGTGCGTGCGTGCGTGCGTGCGGGTGTGTGCGTGTGCGTGTGTGTGCGTGTGTGTGCGTGCGGCCGCTCACCTGCACCACCTTGTAGAAGTAGGCGTACTGCCGCGCCGTGTTCTTGTACTGGCTCAGCACGTCCTGCACGGCCTGCGTGCCCAGCAGGGGGCGCACCTCCTCCTCCTCGTAGTAGAGGGGCGTGTCGTAGTCCGCCGGCAGGGTCTTGATGTAGGGCAGCCACGGCGACGAGGGGCTGGCCCGCTCGCACAGCAGATGGAGGGCCAGCGTCACGTTGCCCATGGCCTGCAGGATCCGGTCCTGGCCGTACAGCGGGCCTGGACCACCATGGGGGGGGCGTGGAGGGGGGTCATCGTATGGGTGAGGTCATGAAGAGAGAGCAGTAGTGGTGTATAATACACCACTACACACCACTACACACAAAAACGCCACCAAACACATGAGGTAGCATTTTTTGATAGGGTAGCTGTAAACATTGTTCTGCCAATGTATGCTCCCTTGTCAGAGGCCATCAAATCATGCTACCCAAAGGAGCGTCAATTGGCAGGACACCGGCTCCTGGGAGGTTTATGTGCTGATGAGGGACTCCGAGGAGGTCTTGTTCACGGTGTGTCATTAAAACAGCTGCGGATCGACCGATTTCAGGAACCAGCCGAAAGAATAAGCTGTATCGCCCCCTCATCACCGGTATATGCTCATGTGGATTAACGTTATCCAATCAATGCTATATTTAGTTTCTCTTATTGTGAGTCACCTCTTCCAGGTTCCCTTCCTCGCCCACAGCAACCAAGATGGCAAGCCTCTCTCAATATTACACTTATTTAAACTATTTTAATACGTTTTATAATATCTTATATTATTTATTAATATTATTTATTACTTATTATTAACGTATTCCTTTTCTTAAAGCTTCTCTCCACGTACCTCCTTCGGCTCCAGGACCTTTAAACAATCCTCTACGCCCTCCCTTCTATGGTGTCGTTTCAATGCGTCAGAAAATAAGTGATTCAATTGGCAGCATCTTATCCGAGGAAAACTACAATTAGTTTCCTTTGGCTTTCCAATGTTAGAGAGAGGTCTTAAGAAAGCCGATTCTTTGGCAATTACGTGGTGCAGTCATTAAAGGGTAATTAAAATGGGAACTGCCGGTAAAACTCCAACAAACTATTGTTGTGTCCCAAAATTTTTGAAATGGACCGTGAAATTGGACTAAAACTGCCTTGTTTGCCCATTGTTCTCCTGCTACTTTGCCAATACTGCCAAGTTACTGTACTGAACATCCTAAATAGCCTGAATGTGATCTAATGAGCACATTTAACGGGCCATTGTGAGTCACAATGGCCCAGTCACAATTTGTGACTGGGTAAGCTGGCATGCGTCTCTTTGGGTGCCCGCGGGGCTCACCTAAAACAGAGTTCTTGGCAGATTCCACAGTCATCAGCATCTTCCTGGGGATCCACAGGAAGAGTTCTTCTGCCTACACACACACACACACACACACACACACACACACACACACACACACACACACACACACACACACACACACACACACACACACACACACACACACGTTGAACCACATTAAATACACAGGAATTTCTAAGCAGAAACTTCAACAACAACAGTGTGTCAGGCACGTCCCCATAAGAAGCGTGGTCGTCTGCAATGCATGATTCAAAACACAACATGAATCCTCCTTTGATTCCCATGCGTTTTGACATTAAATCATGTCACGCGTAACAGTAGAGACCCAATTTGGGGGGAATAAACCTTGCCGACATATCGGTGTATGAGAATCCCAGGTATTCTGTGAGCGTGACAGGGCTCATAATACATGGTCAGGGTCACAAACACGGTTTCCTTGGTAGGGGTCCCCGCGGGCAAACACAAAATGAGCTGGGCTTAGGGCTTAGGCGTTAGACCCCCCCTCTCCATACCGCGGGCTCAAGCAGTATGTTGTATAAAGGGGGAAGGGCAAGAAATCCCACAGATCGCTTTTGCTCACCTTGATGTCGCGGGTGGCCCGCAGGCCGTAGCCCTCCCCCCCGAAGCTGGACACCTCGAAGCCCTCGCAGGACGCCCCGCTCTCCTGGGCCCAGGCCATCAGCTCGGGGAAGTAGTCCTCCCTGCTGCCGTCAAACTGCACCGACACGCCTGGAGGTGGGACACACACACACAAGGATTGGATGACTTTTCAGCACATAAAGAAAGAGCCCAATATCTCTCTCCTGCATTGAGAGAGAGAGAGAGAGAGAGAGAGAGAGAGAGAGAGAGAGAGAGAGAGAGAGAGAGAGAGAGAGAGAGAGAGAGAGAGAGAGAGAGAGAGAGAGAGGAGAGAGAGAGAGAGAGAGAGAGAGAGAGAGAGAGAGAGAGAGAGAGAGAGAGAGAGAGAGAGAGACTCACCCTTCTGCTTCTTGCGGATCTTCTCCACCAGGGCGCGGATCTGAACATACTCCTCCCACTCCTTACCTGGGGAGGGCGCTGTACTGCTACACACTACACAGAGAGCACAACGCACGTCGTTATGAAGAAGACCCAAGCAAGATCAATTTCCCTTCCTGGTGAAGTAATAGCTCTGTGGCATACGAGATGTGCTAGAAATAGATCCGGTTAAAGGGTTGGGTAATCACCCCTCTGGCACAAATCCTGTGGTTGTTGGAGGTTTTGTGTTCATTTTCAAGACACAGTTAATGTCATGGAGAACAGAGAGAAGAATTAAGTAGCAACTGAAGACATTGTATCCTATGTGTTAAGTGCAGTAGCTGATTAAGCAGGCCAAAATGCACTGTTAGAAGAATATAAAGTGAAAGAAGGCACATTGTGATAAAGCCTCACAAAGTCACAGAGACCACGCCGTCTCGCTGCTCCTACTTATTGTACGTTGTTGGTCCTGGCACTTAATGTACGCACTTGTAGCATGTCTTAGTTATGTAGCATCCTATCCTAGCCGTCTTTGTTGAATACGGGGAATGGGTTCAACCTAGCGATTGTTAATCCTTTGCACTCGGTTCTGTGAACACCCTCACTGTATCGACAGCGATAATATTTTTGTATCAACTTCTTCTGACGAATGTACTTATTATAAGTGGCTTTGGATAAAAGCATCTGCTAAATGCCCTGAATGTAAACGAGAGCGAGCTCAGACATACACTGCAGAAGCTCGGAGACAAAGCTCATCATCTCCTTGGGCGACGCCACCGTGGCGGCCCCCGCGGTGCCCGACTTCTGGGTTTTCACTCGACTCTTCTTCCCCATGATGCAGTCTGGAGGCTGGGCTGGGAAGGGGACCAGAACAGCACCATGTTACTTTTATCAGAAAGGTAACACGTATAGTATAATCAAATAAAATAAGACTTTATGAACATTCAGTCATGAGTCATTTGTATATGAGGTCAATGACAAAACATCCATTTGTAAGCCTAGTGAATGTTAACAGATCGTTTACAAAACATTAATATACATTTGTAGATGAATAAAACGTGCTTTGTTGAAGGGCCCCTATTTTGTCTCCAGGTGGGATATTGATTAGCCATTACAAGCCGTGTCAAAATCGACCCTCTAGCGACCTCACAAGGGAACGTGTCCACCCAGATATACGATGGATCAGCCTACCAGTTGGTATAGTTCAATCGATAGGATGGTAGGCTGATCAATGCATCGCGCCCATCTGGGTGGGCACTAGCATATACTGTAGGTACCCTTTGACATAGCAGTTATTATCATCACCAAATGTTGATCAATGTTTTGTTAATGTAATCTATCATTAATCATTAATCATGGCATTAATAATTAACTCAAGGCTTATAAAGGACGTGGGACTGAACAATTTAATTTTTTAATGAATTTCATGAATAATTACTTAACACAATCAAAGAAATATATTTTTTTTTCAAAACAGCCACACCACTTTAGAAGTAACAACTTAAGAACCAACATTAGAGTCAAGATTATTTTCAATACATACTTTGGCAATTGGTTTTGTCAATAGGGTACACATTACATAATCATTATTTACCAGTCAAAAGATCACCCATTTATTTTTTGTAATTATATAATTGGCCAATAGAGGGCAGTACAATGCATTGATAAGTCCCAAAGATGGCCTTCACGCAATCATACACGAATACCTATATCTTATGGAAATGCATTGGATTCGCCACATAGGCTACACACTCTAAAGCTGAAAGGGAATCGGTACACCACTCCATCCAGCCCTACCAACTCATTAGTAGATAGAAAACAAGCGCAGGATCTAATTTTCCTGTGCCCTCTCTATGACTTGGTTACCCTGCAGAAAGCAGATGTAGCTAGTGTTGGGTGACTAGGCCAGGCCTACCAACCCCCAGAAATAGCTGTCATGACATTCAGTCAATAAAAAAAACTGACAATACTTTGTCAGAAGTAAAAAAAATAAAGAAAGAAACGTAACACCTTGCAGTTGTTTTAATGGCAACCTTTCAGTCACAAATCAACCTGTAACCACAACAATGGGTCTCTGCGACAGATTGCTCTAAGCCCACCATTACCAAATGGGAGCCCTAACTGTGGCTTAAGCACCGGTATAACGGTGGCTCTAAAATAGCCCAGGTGTCATTGCCCAATGGACCCTAGACCAGGGGGTCAACTCAATTTCCCCACCAGCCTTATTAGCAGGGCCCAATGTTTGTGCTCAGAGTCTTCCTCACTTTTGCTGCTCCTTGTTCTCAACCCCACTCACAGCAGCTGCCAGCCCAGACACCACACCACTCCTTGACCGAGTGACTGCAGGTATATGCAGTGCTGATGTGTCCCTGACTGCCCTTCCTGTTCCTTTCACAACTGAGATTGTACACCAAAAAGAATGTGCTTGGGGCAATGTTTCACCACGTGGTAGGACTGGTTGTCCCACTTCAATAGCTTTGCATCCAGAGCTCGATTCTTTGTACACAAGAAAACCTAGCCAAGTATTGTGTGGAGGAAGTCCTGCACAATAACGGAGAATCTGGTGTTGTGAAACGTTTTAGTTGGCTTCCGAGAGCAAAAATGTGTATTACATTTGGGGATTCACAGCTTGGCCACTATAAAAGGGGGTGTGTGGGAGGTCAGTGTGGTTTAGAGCTGCTCCTACCAACAGGCTCTACCATAACTCAGATAATTCAACACTCTTTATTTTGCGGAGATTCAATCTAGACAGCTGACAGTCAACTAAATGCAAGAATCAAGTCTTGCACTTATTTGTTGATGTAAGAAAGATTAACATGCAGGCTTGACATACACCAAAATAACTCTACTGTGTGTGTGTGTGTGTGTGTGTGTGTGTGTGTGTGTGTGTGTGTGTGTGTGTGTGTGTGTGTGTGTGTGTGTGTGTGTGTGTGTGTGTGTGTGTGTGTGTGTGTGTGTGTGTGTGTGCGCTCTCAATCACAGCATTCAATTCCAAACTTTTCTCAGTTATTATACACAGCTAGCCGGAAGTAATTATTTAACTTGCTGTACCATTTATTTATAAATGTAAATTGACGAACGTATGTTCGTCTATTGCGAATGTTTAGAAATAAGAATAAACAGTACGATCCAAGCAGCTAATTCAATCGTCGGCCAAAAACAGGAAAAGGCCAACCGAGAAACGTTACCCTTGCTTTTTCTCCTACTTCCAGAGTTATTTGGAGAGGTCTTGAGCCTGTTTTGTTTCAAACCAGGACAGGTGCTCCTCGAAGCAGTCACGTCTGTTGAACAAGACATGTCATTGGACCAGGACTCGGTACAGCTACACCAACTAGTAGTCTGGCTTTTAAATGGACTGCATTTATAAAGCGCTTTTCTAACCAGTGGCCACTCAAAGCTCTTAACAATTATTGCCTAACATTCACACATTCCCACACCACGGCGGAGTCAACCATGCAAGGCGACAGCCAGCTCGTCAGGAGCAGTTAGGGTGAGGAGTCTTTCTCAGCGACACCCCGAGACTCAGCTAGGAGGAGCCGGGGGATCGAACTAGCAACCTTCCAGTTACCAGCCAACCCACTCTTCCTCTTGAGACACATGCCGCCCCATTTGGGCCGAGACCATTCATATGTTCGCAGAGAAACGTAACGGTGTGAGGGGACCGACCTAGCTAGCGACAGCCCAGACCGATCGCCAGGTTTCGATATATTCTTGCTGTGCTAAATGCTAGCAAGATCACTTGGCAAGTGGTAAAAGGATCACCCTCGAGTTTCATAAGGGAACCGAGTCAGAATGTCGCTAATCTGGTGGGCTGGATGATTAGGCTAACTTGCTTGCTAAGTAGCAACTACATATATGTATATCGCACTGAAAACTGCGAATTAAGTTAAATGATGCAACATACGCATAATTGAACGTGAGGTTAACACTTTAACGGACTGCCAAAATACACGCTTCTGTAAATAAGTTATTATTACCTTTTATAACTGAGAGTGGCAGTAGAATTCAACCTTCTTCGCACTCCATACGACTCTGACGTGAAACCTACCTTGATAAAAAACCACGCCTACTTTAAAAGTGTGTCCGTTTTGATTGGAGGAGAATAAATGTGAGAAACCAAAATATGGATATCTGGAATATGTTTGGCTACTGGACACTGTGGATTTATATTATATAATTGTGCAAAATGTAAGCCTTTTTTGTTCGGCATACATACAAATATAAGATGTCTAGTTGGCCAAGATGCGACAATACAAAACAATTCCAAAGTGCTTTCGGATTGGCCCTATACTTTTATTTCGTTGATATTTCCTTTTACGGCGATGTGTTCCCTGACGTGATTCGCTGAATGATATGTCAATCATTGGCTCGAACGCCGTGCGGAACAGCAACGCAAAATCCGTCTGCGCTGACTGTTTGTAGTTCTTTGTTGAATGTTTTCATCTAGCTAATTGCTAGCGGGCAGTCCGCGGACTGCATTTTAAGTAATTCATCTTTGTTTCGCCTATGTTCATAAGCAAATGAATGCGCAGTAAGGGTATATGGTTATATTTTAATTGAATCAGCATCAGCACCATCATTGCGGAACAGCCTTCCTGCTCAGCTAGAAGAGTCACTTCGTTCGTGTAGGCTCGGATTTAAACTCATCGGTACATGAAAAATATCAGAGAGAATCCCATTCCTGTGAACCAGTCTGCAGGTCTGGATCACATCAAACCATGTTGGTACTGGGACAAACGGGACCTGGCTCACACCCCGTCCCAGTCAGAGGGACTCGACCCTGCGACAGAGGCCAGGTACCGGAGAGAAGGTGCGCGGTTCATCTTCGACGTGGGCACGCGGTTAGGACTGTATCCTTTTGGGAATCAACATGCATGTGTGTATGATTGTTTCATTACTCGCGTACTAACGTGGATGATGCTATCTGAGTATGACCCGATTTGCAGTAAACGAGCGTTATGCACATTTTTACCACATCTCATTCCCCTTAACACCCTGCCACCAGCCACTATGACACACTGGCCACTGGCATAATTTACTTCCACCGCTTTTACATGTTCCACTCATTCAAGCAGTTCCCAAGATATGTAAGTATGTTTCCCGAATCACTTGTGAATGTGACAATAAAATATTGCATTATGCAAATGTTTAGACTTTTTGTTTTTTTTATTTTAATCATGTAAGCCTACAGGGAAGCCAAAAATCATAGACCAAAAACAACAGTGAAACAAATATGTTTGATTAGGATTAAAATACCTTCCTAGTTCCGCCCATGTTACATAATATTATCCATTCATTAGTGTAGCTTTCCATCTGAACTGGTGCTAGTATCCGGTCTATAGACACTCTGCTTTTAGGATCTGCTTTGGTTCTGCAGGTGACGGGCGGATGCTGCCTCTTCTTAGCCGGGAAAGTGGAGGAAACCCCCAAAAAGTGCAAAGACATCATCAAGACGGCCCGCAGCCTGCTCAACGACATCCAGTTCGCTCAGTTCGGGGACGATCCGAAGGTTGGTGGTCAGGGTGGCCTCATGGTTCTCAATCACATGGATGTGGCTGAGGTTTCATTGATGGACATTCTACGACAGATTTTATTTTTTAAATGATAGTACACAGACACTAGAAAGTTTATTATGCTGTGTTTCTGCTAAAATACATTTTCACAGAGAAGTTATTGATTGCAAGTGGTCAGAGTGAGCAGAATGGGTGGTTGAAACAATAATTGACTCCAACCGTGATGTAATGTAACACAAACCATAATGTCATGGAACATACGGCCAGGTACATCTCAGTTTAACCACGGAAAGGTGTAACGACGGTGTGACCTCTGCTGTGTTCAGGAGGAGGTCATGGTGCTCGAGCGTATCCTCCTGCAGACCATCAAGTTTGATCTGCAGGTGGAGCACCCCTACCAGTTCCTGTTGCGCTACGCCAAGCAGCTCAAAGGTACACAACACTGCTTGTGGTCGTAGCTCATTACATTTTAAAATAAAAAAATACTCCCAAAATATTCACGATAATAAGATCTGAAAATGGGACACAAGGAAAGCAAAAGAGTAATTAGCTTGTGTAGCTTTTGGTACAAAATTAGATTAGATGAATCGTTTGTTTGTTCGGTAATCGATTGAGCAGATGTTTTTGCTTTGTGCAGGTGATAAGAACAAGGTACAGAAGCTCGTGCAGATGGCGTGGACCTTTGTGAACGACAGGTACGCTTATCCCTACACCTGTTGTACATGTGTGTCTGGCTCTCTTAACTTATTTAAACCCAAAGTGGCCCCCTGACCAAGAAATTAACATCTGCAATACAACCAACCGTCAATGAGGAAGCCAACCCCTGTGTCCCCGGCAGCCTGTGCACCATGCTGTCCTTGCAGTGGGAGCCAGAGATCATCGCCGTCGCCGTCATGTACTTGGCCGGACGCCTCTGCAAGTTTGACATCCAGGAGTGGACGGCCAAGCAGTCGTCCCGCCGCTGGTGGGAACAGTTTGTCCAGGACGTGCCTATGGAGGTGCTGGAAGGTACGGTATGAGATGAATGGCTTCAAATGTTAATTTGAGCTCTCTGCCACCTCTCCTAGTCCAGTGTTCTCCTTCGCATCTTGCATTATTAAACTATAATTGTCTTATTAAAAGATGGACGGCTTATGTAGATAGCTTACCACTAATCAGAGGCTAGCCCCATTCCATAGCCAAGGTACGGTTCAACTCGCTATTCCTTTGGGTGCTCCATCAATCCACCCTCTATGGTTGCTTGCTCCATAAGATATGCGTTTACACTGTTTGTTTTCCATCTTTGTGGACTGCAATAGCTACAACGCCTCCCTCCTCCCCGTCTCTCTCCTCTGTCTCTGTCTCTGTCTCTGTCTCTGTCTCTGTCTCTGTCTCTGTCTCTGTACCTGTACCTGTCTCTCTCTCTCTCTCTCTCTCTCTCTCTCTCTCTGTCTCTGTCTCTCTCTCTCTCTCTCTCTCTCTCTCTCTCTCTCTCTCTCTCTCTCTCTCTCTCTCTCTCTCTCTCTCTCTCTCTCTCTCTCTCTCTCTCTCTCTCTCTCTCTCTCTCTCTCTCTCTCTCTCTCTCTCTCTCTCTCTCTCTCTCTCTCTCTCTCTCTCTCTCTTCCTACAGATATCTGCCACCAGATCCTGGACCTCTACTCCCAGGGCAAGCAGCAGATGCCCCCAGGTGCCGGCCCAGCGGCGGCCAGCGGCCCTAGCTCCGTGGTGCTGGAGAAGGCGGCCTCGTCCAGCCCCGCTCCCTCCCAGCAGCTCCAGCTGCAGGCACTGCCTCCGCCCCCGGCCCTCCTCCCGCCCTCCCCGGCCCCCCCACCGGCCAAGAAGCCATCGCCACAGACCAGCCCCCCGAGGCAACTGAAAAGAGCCCAGGTGTGTTTGTGTTTGTGTGTGTGTGTGTGTGTGTGTGTGTGTGTGTGTGTGTGTGTGTGTGTGTGTGTGTGTGTGTGTGTGTGTGTGTGTGTGTGTGTGTGTGTGTGTCTGTGTGAGGTACACCCTGATGTCAGCACTGTTAAGCGGGCGTTATAGTCACCGTGAAGCACACAAGCAGTCGAAAACGCGCAACCTCGTGCATGTGGAGCTTCAGCTTTTTATAGGTGCGTGATGGCCGACAATTCGCTGAATGACCGGTGTCCAAGTGCGCCGGGATGAGGCGGGGTATGGCTGCCATTACAGCGCACTGCCCAACGTGATGGATTCCACCTGTGGTCATAAGTGACCAAGTGACCCTATTCTGTCCTGATCTTCATCGTATCCCATTTCCTTTTTGTCTTTCTAGCCGTCTCCTAAAGAAGAGAGCAAGGCTGCGGGTAAGGAATATGAAACACACAAACATTTACATTTAGGGCATTTAGCAGACGCTTTTATCCAAAGCGACTTACAATAAGTACATTTGTCATAAGAAGTGCAACAATATATCGCTATCGGTACAGTAAGGATGTTCATTGAACCAAGTGCAAGTACAACAATCGCTAGGCTAACCAATTCCCCGTGTTACAGCAATGATAGCAGCTACTGCAGTTGCTACACAGTTAAGTACTATAATACAATACAACACAATACAATACAATACAGTGTTCAAGGGTGGACAGATGGTGGAGGGTGGCTATGCAGAGTCGAGGTGGACTCTGAACAGGTGAGTCTTGATCCTTTTGGGAAGATAGTGAGCGACTCTGCGGTCCTGAGAACGGCAGGGAGCTCGTTCCACCACAAACAACTTGTCTTCATGTTACTCTTCATACAGACGGTCCCCTCTCTCTCTTCCTGTTACCTTTGTTTGACATGATGTGTTCCTTACTCATCGTCTTGGTTCCCTCAGAGCTCTCTGGTGCCAAGATCCCTCGCCTGGACCCCCCCATGCCTCCGATGGCCGCTGCCCAGCCGCCCCCAGGTCAGTAGCCTCACCTAGTCCTGCCGAGGACCTGATCCACCTCTCTAAAGCTGTACTTCCACATACAGCGCATGTGAGCGTCCTCGTTGCGACTCACATACGCAACGTGGATG
>OLKM01000020.1:48789-51289 GCA_900291075.1 Melanogrammus aeglefinus
TTCACTCTTCCCTGCGCTTGTGATAAAAACCTGGTCGCGTTATTCCGTAGATCCACCACTAGAATGCGCCCTAGCCTTTTAGATAAATTAGTATTTGGTCACGGATTTCTGCCAAATGGCCATTTAACTTTGCCATTTAAAATAGAATGGTTCGTGAGCACATCCATGCCATTCGTGTGTCCAAAGAATCACTCCAACGCATGCGCTTTACATAGAAATTATTCATTTTTATTACTTCAAAATGTTCTAAAAATGGGTTATTTTTTCATATTGCATACATTTCTAAAATACTTCAATTTAAAGCTACATAGTTTATGAAAAAGAAAATGTAGAAACGTATGCTATTTCCTCGTTATCTATCGGAGCGCAGGTATATTTACATGACTACATTATGCCCTACCATGTGTCACAAGGACAATATTAGCATTCATATGGTTGAAATCCACACCTTTCAATGACAAAAGAAGCAGTGTATTTGAATATGAAAAATAAAAAAGTCCAAAAAATGTTAACAACTATTGTGCTTCGAACATGAAATCATCAAATAAAAAAGTTATTAGTTATCATAGAATAGTTGTTAGCCTAAAAGGTAACTTCTTCAAAAATATTGTTTGTACATGTTTATATATATATATATATATATATATATATATATATATATATATATATATATATAATTTTTTAAATCAAAATACAAGGGCTAGTTGACAATGTCATTAAATCAAGTGGACTTTTCTTACCTTCAAATCATGACTGCTCATTTTGTAAAAGCTGCCTAATACATGGCCATAACAGAAGTCCCTACAAAATGAAAGCCACCTGCTGCATTCAGGACATACAACCCAACGATTGTGGCATGAAGTGGTTAAAAGCCATGTATTATCTTATAGAATGAGAATAGAGTATGCAAATAAAGTCACGATAATCTTTAAAGAAAAACAGCATGGTGCACAAATAATGATGTAATGTATCTCAAATGGGACTCGTACAAAATAAAAAAAATAATGCAGCAAGTGTCTTCAAATACCCCTAGCAAGTGCTTATGCAACAATTCTAAAACTCCTAATATATTTCTGACGGTATATACTATAAAGTGTACATTGTGTATACTAGGCGACAACACATAAGAGTATACACAGGGAATACTTCATTTTATTCACTAACAAAATTGCAATGAGGTATTGGGTGAAAAAGGTCTGTACTTTGCTACTGGGGACATATCCAACAGGATATCAATTTTATAAATCAACAAAGAATGGTTTGTTCTGATTGAAAACCAAGGAACACACCTTCTCTCTCAGCAGTCTGGCTATGCAGACGAGAGCATTGCAATCTGAAACCACAGCAAATGTCCACATTTGGTGAAAGCTGCTGTAGGTAAGATTCAGGAGATGTAAAGAGAGAGCGGGATAGGGCAGAAGGGAAAAAATGTTTGTAAACCTCATAAAGAGGCAGGTGCAGCCATTTTCAACACATCACACTCAAAAAAAGTAGCTCTTAAATCTTACCTACAGCACCCTTCAAGTTGACTACAGAGCTTATGGGCAAACTGATTTCGTTTTTGTGTTTGTGTAGCGTGCATAAGCCCGGTAAGTTCACAGAACTCACAGGCAGTAATGCGTCGCCTTCCAGCAACACCAATCAAGAGGATCGATGACAACGTGTATGACACCAGTCACGATGTGGGCAAAACATCACAGCTTATATGTAAAGGGTGCAATTGTTAGCTAATTCAGCCGATGGGGTGGGGGGGGGTGTGCAAGTTAGCGGTTAGCGCTAACAGGCCACTCTCTCGTTGGATTTGACTGCGTCGCTATCGACCAAGTGTCAGATATCGACGCACCATAAACACAAACACAGGCTTCTAAATGAATACACACACGGAAGCTGAATTTCATAACAACAGAAAAGATTGTCATATCGGAAGATTGTTCAACAAAGTTGGACATCAGTGGGAAGGATCCTCCTCCTGCAGGAATTCTCACAATTTTAGGTCAAGTTTCCCTCATTTAGTGAATCGGGATTGGAGGGCTCAAGGTGAAGTCAGACAGACGATTAAGTTTGAGGTTAATGTATTCACAGGAGACATAAGTCACGAGAGAACACCATGTTATCCTTTTTTTCAATCAGGTAACAACATTCCCTTCATGAAATGTGTAGATCCAGGATGCCACCTTTTTGTTTTGGATGGGCGGTTGCTTTTACACGGGACTGCCCATGTTTGATAATACATCTACAGAATGGGTGTGGCTAGTTATACACAGCAGTCAAACACCAAACCCCTGATAAGATGGACATCAAGAAGACAAAAAAAACGACATGTTACTGAATAGACAGACGCTTCAAGTTCTGTGATTTATAAAAAAAAAAAAGCATATCTTTCCATATGGCCATGGGGAATATATATTTTCTTTAACAACGGTCATCGGGTTGGGTCTAGGCTTGCTGCAGGGTAATCGTATATTTCTCTGCGTTATTTTTCCAGTCTTGTCCCTTGATT
>OLKM01000020.1:58789-61289 GCA_900291075.1 Melanogrammus aeglefinus
AGCGTGACATTTACATTAACATTTATGCCGTTTAGCAGATGCTTTTATCCAGAGTGACTCACAACGGTTAATACATAACACCGACGGCGGAGTCAACCATGCAAGGCGACAGCCAGCTCGTCAAGAGCAGTTAGGGTTAAGTGCCTTGCTCAGGGGCACCCCGACACTCGGTGAGGAGGAGGAACTAGAAACCTTCATTCATGAACTGCATGAATAAAAACGTAAGAAGGTAGCATCTGCGACTTGGCGTGATAACCATGAGACTTTCTTCCATGCATCACATGGCAGCTGCCATATTCAGCGCTGATAAGTGGTGCCCGGGCCATATCCTTGAGAACAATTCACAAGTGCCAATGACAGCGTTTACACACACACGGTGTTCACCTCGGAGGAGTGTTTTCTCATTATGTTATGTAAATTAGTAATTTCACCCAGGCCCCTGATTAAGTTACACATGGCAGATAAAATAAAATGGGATACAAAGGAGAGGAGGGGTAGCGTCTCAAGGGGGCGTGCAAAAAAGCAAAGTAGGGAAAAGGAGAGTGGGACGGAAGAGAGGACCACACAGACACACTGAGAGTCAGAGATAGAGACACAGACAAACCAAGAAATAGACATAGCCAGAGACAGAGATATAGACAGAGAGACAGAGAGAGACACAGAGAGAGAGAGAGAGAGAGAGAGAGAGAGAGAGAGAGAGAGAGAGAGAGAGAGAGAGAGAGAGAGAGAGAGAGAGAGAGAGAGAGAGAGAGAGAGAGAGAGAGAGAGAGACAGAGAGAGAGAGAGGATGCAGCTTGTTTTTCGCTAACGCTATAGCTAAGCCTCTTTGCTTCCTTGTGACCCTGATGCTAATCCAGCTCCTGTTCACCTGAGCCCCGGCGCCAGCTAGCCAGCCATGGCTACAAGCCGATTAGTACACACACACACACACACACACACACACACACACACACACACACACACACACACACACACACACACACACACACACACACACACACACACACACACAGTGTCCTGTAGAGTATGCACACAAACAACAAGTGCAAAGGTAGTGTCACGCGACACAAGGAGATGTGTCTGGTGAATTTATGTAAGTGGCTAGACAGACGCAACACGTGTTTGCACAAAGCCAAACACTCACGCAAACACGCACACACGCACACACAGACTGAACCCTGTGAAAAACATTGTTTTTAAATAGAATAATTGTGTGCTAATTTAAGTCAAACAAGGCCCCAGATTTTATGCATCCGAATGTGTTCTAAATTTTTTTTGTTAGTTTTCATTTTGTTGTTAGCTTATATCCAGTGACATGATACATTTCTATCCGTGTATCTATAAGTCACATCATCATCATATTCATATTCAACCACTCTTAGTGAGACACACACACACACACACACACACACACACACACACACACACACACACACACACACACACACACACACACACACACACACACACAAAGACAAGACATGAAAAATGGATGCACTCGCACTGTACACACTACCGGTCATGTTTTGTGGTAATCCTCATTGTACATAATCATATTTACAGTAGACACACACACACACACACACACACCCACACACACACACACCCACACACACACACACACACACACACACACACACACACACACACACAGTAATTTGCCATCCCATCATATATGATTTAATTCCTTCTTGTGTAACTATTGAGGCGTGGAGGGTTTCGCTGAACAGGCAGGCTAAAAATAGCCTGCGCTCACCGCCAGTACCCACAGGCAGATCACTGAGGAATAATAGCAGGAAGCTACGGCTCTCCTGAACAGCAGACAACACAGAGTGTGGGATTACAACTGGTTATGTGTGGGGAGATATAAAGGGCTGGACATCATGCCCTGCTGGCCACACAGGGATTAACAGTGCTGTAAATGGTAAATGGACTACATTTATAGAGCGCTTTTCTAACCAGTGGCCACTCAGAGTGCTTCACAATATTCCGTTCCATTCACACATTCATGCACACGTTCACACGCCGACGACGGAGTCAACCACGCAAGGCGACAGCCGGCTCGTCGGGTGCAGTCAGGGTGAGGGGTCGTGCTCAGGGACACCTCGACAGCCAGGTGGGAGGAGCTGGGGATCGAACTAGCAACCTTCCGGTGACCAGCCAATCCGCTCTACTACGTCCTGAACAACATTGCCACCCCTGTGTGGTATAGCCGAGGAACAGAAAGGACGACTGCCTTTTCAAGAAAAATCTATCATTTCTGGTTTCACCGCATCAAATGTAGGATTGAACTCTTTCTGAAGTTGCCGAAACTGGCAAAAGATCACACCATTTTCACAAGCCGTGTCAATTTGTTATCCTTCGTTATGATTAACTTTGAGTCCGGGGTCATAGAACACAAATGATGACGTTACATAATGTACTTCCTGCCTGAGCGACATCAAATGCTCTTCTGTGCAATTTTAAATTTCTGTATGTCTGATAGGAATTTTTGGCATGT
>OLKM01000020.1:68789-102393 GCA_900291075.1 Melanogrammus aeglefinus
ATTCATGCATGGATCTACGTCACACACACACTGACGTGGATGTTCAAATTAAGACACCTGCAGCAACGCTGAAACAACACAGACACACCTGCGGCTGTCTGAAACGAGTCCAGCGGCGATGTTAAAAGCCGAACGTGAGTGTCTGTGTAACACACAACGCTGCGTCATTGTTTCATCGCCGCGCCCTTTTTTTTTCCCACACTGCGTCGTGCACTTCCCCCATTGTGTGTGTTTGTGTGTGCTGGAATGTTGGCATTCCTGACCAGGCAGCTTTTTTTTTTTTTTTGTTCACACACACACACAGCTGAAGGAATCTCCGTGAGAAGCATCATCCTCCACACCTCCTCCCCATCTCACACACACACACACACACACACACACACACACACACGCACACATACACACACACACACACACAACACGCACGCGCGCGCGCGCGAGATAGGTAATTTCTCATAGGATATTGATTATTCTTTGCAACCTGATAAGAGAAAGAATGACGGTGAATGTATTGTTTATCAGAACATTGTTAAGATCAAATCAAAGTTACAAAACAAATTAAACTTTCTTTTAATACTTGAATCATAGCTCTGATAAGTACGATTTTGGAATGATAACGAATGAATTATGATGAGTCGAGAAACAACGTGCCTAATATATATTGCCTTAATAACTTAAGAATAAATATTTTCATTGTGGATTATTGGGGTGAATCCTAAATGGCAACAAACCTTATTTTGATCGACTTCGTTTCAGCAGATAGCAAATAATAAAGTGCAAAAGTCTCAACATGTGTCGGTGGGCTTTAAGGTGGAGGGTCCACTGTGGGTTTCTTGGCAAAGACAACATCTAAAGGATTTCTATAACCATGCTTTCAGGATTAGTATGTGGTTTGGCCCAGTGAGAAGCATGTGCTTTAGGAAGGGGTTTTAACAACAGAGCCAGGACTCTTTGTGGCTCTCAGTCTCATCACGTCAACAGCTGATCGTGCATGGGCTTGCTTCACATGAAACACGACCATTAGCCACACACCGGCCTACCATCCTGAGCGTTTGCTCATAGAGCCGACGAAAGAGAGAGAGGACATTCAAGACCAAAGCAGGAAAGTCAAGAAAATAAATGATTGCACTGACTGTTTCAGTTTACTCGTAATTTTTTCGGAGATTAAGTTGTTAAGAGTTTGATGAAATGCAATACCAGGACTAGTGTGTGTGCGTGTGGATGTGTCCGTCCGTCTGTGTATGGGGCTGAGTATCTGTGTTTGTGTCTGTGTGTTTAATCAAAGCCAGTGTCCAGAAGACGGCAGAAACACTGCAGTAATCTACAAGCAGACTCCCCTCTGACCCGGAGCAGACGGCCATCTGTCCACTTTAAGTGCGTGTGTGCGTGTCTGTGTGTGTTTGCGTGGCTGTGTTTGAGACAGAGAGAGCAAGACGTTGGTTTATGGCCATGGCAATGGGTACAGGACCTTAGGCCTGAGTTTATTTCCATGTGTTGATTAGACCATTAACAACTCTATTAAATATTTAGTTGTCTTCTATTTTCATCAAAATAACCCAAAAGCGGCAAAAACCTTGCTGCTAATTTACAGACAAATGCAAGAATTGGCCTCAATACAGCCATCGTGTGAATCTATTCATACCCCCCCCCCACACACACACACACACACACACACACACACAACACACACACACACACACACACACACAACACACACACACACACACACACACACACACACACACACACACACACACACACACGAGAACCTTCCCATGCTGGGTCATTATCATAACAACACAGGTCCTGCTCTGCGCGGCTCGCTGTAAATCCATCCCGACAGGTTGAACACTACCACCACAGACACACACACACACACACACACACACACACACACAACACACACACACACACACACACACACACACACACACACACACACACACACACACACACACACAACAATATATTAGGTTAAATAAAAACAACACAAAATCAGGGCGGTAGTAGGGTACTCACACACACACACACACACACACACACACACACACACACACACACACACACACACACACACACACACACACACACACACACACACACACACAAACACACACACAGATATCCTAACACAGATAATACCAAGAGACAGACCTATCTTCCCTAAGCACAGGGGACCAATTCTCCATCAGGAGAAAGGGGTGTGTTGCTTGGCGGTGGGGTAGGGGTCGGCCATTCAAACCCTCACTCAGCCCGACTCGAAACCCTCCATCAACAAACACACAACAGCCTTTCCTGGACGTAAACAAATGAGCCTCATTGTTCCCGTAACCACCCAAGCCTCTCTGCTTCCTGGCTCCTTGACGCGCAACAACAAACACACTGAGGGAACAAGGAAATAGGAAGAACCGAATATTGACATAGGTGAGTGTAGGTCCAACATTCTGTGATAAAACAAAACAACACAAAAAAAACAGATTAAAAAACATTGGGGCCCTAGAGGGGCAAATAATGAAAAAGGAAATCCTGTTGCAAAAGCATACACCACCCCCATCATCTATCAAGCCTCTGCTCTGATGTCATCCTCTCTATAAAGGGACTTTGAGTCCCAGGGCTTTGAATTTACACCTCCATCTCGCCGAGTGGGGAAAGAATGCATTGTGGAGCGTGAAGAAGCGTCTCATGCCAAGCACTGAAGAGACCACAAAAGTAAGTGTTTCCAGGAAGCCATCCACACACACCGCCCTTAACGCTGTTATCATGCATGAGTCCCTCGACGGTCATTCAGCCACCGTCTACATGAGCCAGGAACGAGGGAGCGACAATTACTGGCTCCTTAAGGAATTAACACCAGCAACGCCGCTCTGAAAAACAGCTGGCGGACAACCTTCTGCGTTTACCAGAGTCTGGTTCCTGGCCAAGTGTAGGTGGAAAACACTTAGGTTTAGAGCGCTGTGTAATCAGCACACAGAGACGGGGGAGGACAGGAAAAACAAAAGTGTCTGTGGACAGATTATACGAGGCAAACAGAGGGTAAACATGGGGAGTTTTCTCTTGAGGTGTAACATCGTGGTCTTTCTCTAGCGTTTACGAGAAGTGAAAGTCAAGAGGCAACATTTCCCATTTGAAATGAGTCACAAACATGACAGTCAGCGAAAAGGAGGCAGAAGTTCTTCCTTCAACAAACACAGCCCTGTACTGCAAGGTGCAGTGGATTGAAACCCACTTGGCCTCGGTTGCTCCGGAAGATTGAGACGCTTTGTTCGCGGCCATCATTTTCCCGAGAGACGCCCCAAAAAATGTGTGGCTAAAGAAGTAGAGACATGTGTGTGTGTGTGTAAGTGTGGTGTGTGTGTGTGTGTGTGTGTGTGTGTGTGTGGTGTGTGTGTGTGTGTGTGTGTGTGTGTGTGTGTGTGTGTGTGTGTGTGTGTGTGTGTGTGTGTGTGTGTGTGTGTGTGTGTGTTTAGGGGAGTGGAAAGGTCAGAGGCTCAGGCTCATCTGACCGTGCATGGCTACTGGAGTGTGGAACTCCCACTCCTCTTTGCAAGTCCTCTCAGACTCTCCG
The DNA here is from genome assembly GCA_900291075.1 of Melanogrammus aeglefinus. Lineage (NCBI taxonomy): Eukaryota > Metazoa > Chordata > Actinopteri > Gadiformes > Gadidae > Melanogrammus > Melanogrammus aeglefinus. The sequence continues at coordinate 72,355 of OLKM01000020.1, forward strand.
TCTCTCTCTCCGTCTCTCTCTCCGTCTCTCTCTCTCTCTCTCTCATGAAGAGCCACGGGGGGTAGAGCCTGACTTTACAGGGATAGTGCAGACATCAAAACCAGGAATGCTGGGATTCTGAGCTTCCTGGTGTGGAGGTCAGGGAGGTGATTGGCTAGGGGAGTCTGGGACTGATGCTTAATAACCCCTGATGCTTCACAATGGTTCACTGAGGGACTACTCTTAGGGTGCGGTACAACCTAGGCTCTAAATACAGTGCTTCTCGTTTCTTTGATTTCATCCGTGCCATAGGATACCGTAAGCAGAGATCGGTCTCTAATCTGGGAGGTAACCACAGTCCCCCTAACGGAGGCCTCATTGTTTCTCTGAGGGTGGGGTTCTAGGTATTTGCCTAGAGTTGAACAGCTTATTACGTGAGTATATTTGGATCACTGGACGCTCTCTCCTCTCTACGTGTATTGTAAACCTGATTTGGTTGGGTCCGTCCATCCATCCATAAAACCACATGTACACACACCCATGGATGAACCCATGAATGACTCGATGAAGCTGAAACGTTTTTTCGCTGAGGTAATCTGTAATAAAGAAAATGAAGCTGAAGCTGAAACGTTTTTTCGCTGAGGTAATCTGTAATAAAGAAAACACTCGTTCTCCGGCGAGTACACACGTCTGCGTCCGGCTCCGAGCTCCGAGGTGCCGCGGCGTGACGAGAGGCTGAGCTCGTCGTCACTCTCGGGATTGGGCCCAGTAGGTCCTCCAACCCAAAGGTCTCTACAGGGTGCTCCTTCTCGGAATCAGCACCCCCCCCCCCCCCCCTGCGGACCCTCTCTAGCATCAGCACGCTCAACACGAGTCCACCCCCGTCTCAATGGGATCACCGGTGCGCACGCTGACAAAGCAAACAGGGAAATAAAAGGATGATTGGGGTGTGATTGTAAACGGAATGGCTGCTGTAAATCCCTCATCAGTGCGGTCCCGAAGCGCTGGGTCGTAAACGGGGCCAACGTGTGAACCATTAGGTCGATTCACCCGTTGGGACGGGGGGCCTAGCGCTGGGAGGCCGTGCGGTGCAGTCAACTACTTTACATCTCGACATGGACAGGGGCAAGCGAGAGGGTGTCTGCTCGCCTCGGAAACGCACGTACGCGCCCGATTCATATTGACTTCCTCATGAGGCTGACGGATCACGAGGAAGAGTGATTTACCACGTGAGGTGACCGGGCGGGACAACGCACGCAGGGTATAACCCTGGAGCACCTTGTGACGAGGAAGCACCTAAGACCAGAGTGTTGGAGCTTTTGTGTGTGTGTGTGTGTGTGTGTGTGTGTGTGTGTGTGTGTGTGTGTGTGTGTGTGTGTGTGTGTGTGTGTGTGTGTGTGTGTGTGTGTGTGTGTGTGTGTGTGTGTGTGTGTGTGTGTGTGTGTGTGTGTGTCTGTGCGTGTGTGTGTCTGTGCGTGTGTGTGTGTGTGTGCACGTTAACACACAAATGTAACTGTTAACAAAATCATCCCAAAATGAGAGCAGTGCAATTGCCCACTGTGTAATAACTCTGTGTATTGATTCATTGCCTCGTCAAAATGTAATTCATACATACAGAACACAAAGCCTTGTGAAAAAAAAAACTAACTGCAGACAAAATGGAGCAGATGTAACAGAAGTTAAGTATATTTAGTTCTTCACAAAGGTGAAACCAAAAATGCCTTTCGTTGACAGAGGGCTGGACTCAAATTGTGAAACTGAAATTCAAACACACAGCTGCGACATTTAAAAAACATCACGTGGTCCAGGCTGGGAAGGAACTTCAAGTGGCAGAAGAATATTGGAGAATGTGGGCAAGCAAAAAGGATAAGGGCCAGTAGATTCAACTTAGCTCCTCCTTTCAACTTATTTGTGATAACAGCTGAGAGCCAGCTGTGAGGAAACTCACTGGGCTAGTAGCCTGTGTTTTGTTAGGGCTGTGTGTGCGTGTGTGTCTGTGTCTGTGTGTGTGTGTGTGTGTGTGTGTTCTTAAGGGAAGTCTGTTTCCTTTGTTCTTGCTTTGCTGCATATGTTTCCTTTGTTAAGACAGGAGGAGGCATGGGAAGGAGGGCGGTTACGTGGAAGAGTTGATCCTTGGACGCTTGGGGTCAAAACTGCTTCAACTTCTTCTCCATGCTTAATGTGCGTGTGTTGTGTGCGTGCATGCATGCCTGCATGCGGGTGTGTGCGTGTGTGTGTGTGTGTGTGTGTGTTTTGTCCCTTTTCATCTGTGCCTGTAGATGCTCACTGCTGTCAGTGAGGCTCTTATCAGCGACAGCAGGGAGTGTGCTGCTTTATGGTAAGTGGCAGGGGGCACTTGGATTGGTGATAACCTTTCGCTATCCTTTCTTTATCACACTGAACCCTAGAGGATACAGCAGGGCACAGAAAAACGAAAGATGTTGGCCCAAATAACGTGACAGAAAGAACCAAAACCAAAACTAAAAAAATAACACTATATTGAAAACCAAGCGGCAAAGGTTGTGGATTAAGAATGCATGAGCAGTTCCACACTATAAATATACATAAGTGTATAAGTGCTTATGATATTGGATGTTGAGGGAAAGACAACGAGATGGAGCAGGGTGCAAGAGGAGAACGGGGGAGTGAATGGGAGGAGCTGAGTTTGATAGGGGCCCAGAACTAGAACGCGAGCAGGAGTAAATCAGGGGCAGGCAGAGAAAGAGAGGGCCCATTGATAAGAACACACAGAGTTTGCGGAGGGGGGTCTTGGGGTGGTATGGAGATTGTTAGAGGGGGCTTGGGGGGGGGGGGCTGGGAAGCAGGGCACAGATACTGAGTGACACAACAGGGACCTTGGCGCGAAACAATGGCCCCCCTGAGTGGGGCCCCACGGCCTCAGAGTCACACAATCTATTTTTTCAATCAGCAAGACCCCAAAAAAAAGGGAGGGGGGCGGATGGGGGGGGTGGGGGGTTACGCCTATTTATTCGTTGTTTGTTCATTATTCATTTATTCAACAGTTAAATCTATTTTTTCGTTGCCATAATTAATTGTAAAATACAAATAAAGGAGAAGGCTCATTCAGCACGCAATGATTCTTATTTCTTGTCATTTAAGTGCAGTAAACCCGTCCAATCTCCTCACAAGCTGCAGGTCAAACTCAACGCGGTGTATTTGGCCCAAACATGGCAGACCATGCAACTCCATAATGATGATGACCCCAGCACTGAGAGCTGCTATTGAAGAGGATGATGGGTAGGGTGAGGTGATCCTTCTTATACAACCTGATAGGTAGGACTGGACACACCAACAACAGCATTCCTCTGACTGACCGGACACACCGGATGGGCCAGTTCTCCCTCATGAATGCCCACTGATGTCGCTTATGAAAGATTCTCTGAGAATTTCAGCAAAAACGGTACAAAAAGATCAGACTTGTTCTATGTCGTTTCTTTTCTCACGAGACGGAGAGGTGCTTAAGCTACTCAACAGGTGAATCCTGAGAGTGTTTATGAATTGGTAGAGGTGTATCAAGGAGCTGGCCTGGAGGTCAGTAGAGGGTAGAGCTGACCGGATACGCACGGAGCAGGTTATATGAGTGAACTTTAAACAGCAGATTCCGTTGGAGGCGACGTTCCAGTAACGGACTCTCGGCTCTTAAATATATTGAATCTAGGGCTTAAATTCTTAGTTCAATACAAGAACACCATTAGTGGTTCACTTAAATATAGAAAATGCATTGATCTTTGGTAAATTGACCCATAATGGTTGTCAATTTGTCAAGTGATGATGCCGATCTTTTGCTGCTCATAGGTGCTGAAATTAGGATACGTTGTTCCTTTTCCAGTTTCAGTTTACACAATGACTAATCAATCACTAAGCAAGCAATTCACGAAACAGATGGAGAAAATATGTGTTTGTATGTGTTAGCATAATTGCATCTGTGTGTGGATGGAATCAAGGTGGCCTAAAATCAATACATTTAACTGTTTTGGATTGTTTGATATGACGATAAGACTTACATTGCACAACTGTGCACTGTTGAATTACAGTAAAGTACTGCCAGCGGTTGCGCCAGTAAGCTACGACCCCCACGGATCGATATAGTAAAACAGTTGAAGCCCAGCCCCTGACCAAAAGCCAGGACCGTGCTCCTCTCCTCAGCCGCGTGCCAGGCTGCTCCCGCTTCCGCCTTCACCCCGTTTGCTGTGTTTTGAATTATTCGCCGATTTCGATTCTTGGGGGTCACCATTGGGATGAAAGGGGATACAAAAATATCAAACAAACATTGTAATGTAAACGCAGGATGGCAGTGACAAGTGCAGCTAATGTGTAGCGAAGCACTTGCCTGCTTGTTAGGGAAAGACCTACTTCTGCACACAGTCCACTACGGGACAGACAGAGCAGGAAAATACACCAGACAGGTCCGACATGAGTCTCAGCAAACTGCTTTGTACGCGGGGCAAGTGAAATCAATAGCAGAAAAGTTAACACAATCAAACGCCAACCAACACTTTTAACAATGATTCACTCACACAAAAAACCTGGCAAAGCAGCAGCAGCCAGAACATTAGAGAGACCACCGTGCAATCTGACTCGGCAGATTTCGTACACTGACCTCAAATCCACTGAGGACTGTTGCCAAGCATTGTGTGTGTGTGTGTGTGTGTGTGTGTGTGTGTGTGTGTGTGTGTGTGTGTGTGTGTGTGTGTGGTGTGTGTGTGTGTGTGTGTGTGTGTGTGTGTGTGTGTGTGTGTGTGTGTGTGTGTGTGTGTGTGTGTGTGTGTGTCGGGGGGGGTATTGGTTTCTGTGTGGGTGTGTCGTTGTCACAGAGTCTTTCAGTGCACCAACACTATAAAGGAATGCTAAAGTGAAAAGGTGCAGGAAGCTCAGCTCCATTGTGCAACTGAAACCCCACACAATGTGTGGTATCGTAGTTACAGTCGCCAAAACCTTCCTGTTTGTTTGTTGTTGCTGATGTGCGACTTGAAACTTTCGCAAAACAAGTTTTATGTCACTTTGTGGACGTTGTGCTATTTTTGCTATTTGGAGAATCCCTGCATGCAATATATCGGGATTTGGTTGAGTTTTGGTTGAAATTCCTCGTCAGCAGGATTTTCGCTGGTCACAGCCAAACCTGCTCAGTGAGTGTGCACACACACACAGGTGTGTGGTGTGACACAGAGAGTCACATACTAGAACCTTCTAGAGGGGGCCAGGCCCGGCTGGCGCTGATCAATGGCGGAGGTGGAGGTGATACAGGTCAACACACAACCGAGACTCAACTCACTGACCAAATAATTTCCAAGTCGTGGACCTGGGGTTGGAGAGGGGGGGGGGGGTATGGGGGGGCTCACAGCGCTTAATCCTCATTAGGTTTGACTGCGCCGGGCCAAGAGCTAAGGCAATTAGCCGGCCGCGCCATCTGTCTGTGCCCAACGCGCGCCAGGGAGGAGCAGACCCCCACCCCCCCACCCCCTAAGTGGTCTGACCGGAGGTGGACTCGAGATGTGTGTAATAACCAAGTTATAACAAATCTAATATTTATTATTAATATACTGATATATTATAATATATTTTTAAGATTTGTTCTACTGGAGAAGAACTACAGTATGAACGGAGAAAAATGGTTGGGGTGGATCATTTCATGGTGGATTAGTATTCAGAACTGAAGGGTTGTGAGAGGGACATTTACATTCTACATGTGCTTAGCATGTACACGACAAAAGTGTGCGACGAGTCCCACCATTTTCTCTTAGCTAATGACGGTAAAGTGTAGCGTGTGCATAAGGCCCCTAGCTATATGTGTGTCAGCTTGAGCACAGAGCTCTGAGCCAGATAGCTCACACCATGGTCCTGATTCTCAACATGCCAAAGAGCACTGATGGCCTCCCCTCACTGGCCTGCAGGCTGGGATGGCACACACACACAGACACACACACACACACACAGACACACACACACACACACACACACACACACACACACACACACACACACACACACACACACACAGACACAGACACAGACACAGACACAGACACACACACACAGACACAGACACAGACACACACACAGACACACACACACACACACACACACACACACACACACACACACACACACACACACACACACACACACACACACACATACCCACACGCACACACACACAGACACACACCTCAACACTCCTAGCTATCCACTTGATGTCTTTGCGTGTGCGTATGTTTGTGTTTGGTGTGTGTGTGTGTGTGTGTGTGTGTGTGTGTGTGTGTGTGTGTGTGTGTGTGTGTGTGTGTGTGTGTGTGTGTGTGTGTGTGTGGTGTGTGTGCGTGCGTGCGTGCGTGCGTGCGTGTGTGTGTGGTGTGTTTCTATAGCATGTCCTGATACTGTGTATTTAAGTTTGTGATGGTGACCATAAAGCACAATGAGTTATGGGACCAGCCATGTGTTTACACTGCATGCCTGCACAGGTGTCCTTTTATTAACATCTGTTGTTGTAACATTTTATTGCCACTGCACTGTGAAAACTTGTGAAAAACTTACCATTCAGTCCATTGGGAATGGGTCTACTGTGGTATTGAGCGCTGGAGAGGTCGTCCATAGACCTCCTTAGTGTCGCTGTCTTGCCCTCGGACGGTTTGTGGCTGTGCATGGGGTGGTGATGGTGCAGGTGATGGTCAGGACTCCCGGCGCTCCCTGCACTGGAGGTGCTGCTACCGTCCCCGACGTCCCGGACCGTAACCGAACTCCCGTTGAGGTTGGTGAGACTGGACTGGCTGTCGATGGAGCTCCGGGAGCCGGCTCCGTTCCTCTCCTCGTCCAGCATCACCACAATCTCCTTCAGCTCGGCGTTCTCTCGCATCAGCGACTCCTGGTTGGCCTCGAGGTCTTGCAGCTTCTGCTGGTAAACGCCGCAATCCTTCCACATGACGCTGGCCGTGTAGCGGCCGAACCGCTGCCACTCCCGGGACAGCTTCTTGCCCTTCTGCCGGTCATCGTCCAGGAAGCAGCAGAGCTCCCGGAGCTCGTGGTTATCGTCCTGTAGTTTCTGGTTCACCTCTTTGAGACTCCGGATCTCGTGGAGGTGGACCTGTAGGCTGCGGTTCACGTCTCTCATCTTATTCCCGTGCTCGACCATCAGGTTCATCTTCTCGCCCTCCGCTCTCCGTATCCTCCTCACCAGCTCGTCCTTCGCGAGCCTCGGGAGGTCCTCGTCGGAGGGTTTGTTCACATCCACTCCGTCTGGACAGTGTTTGGCCATATTCCCGTCTGTTGGTTTTATCCTTTGCGCACCGATTCCGATTATATCCAAGTCCGATCAGCAGCCGCCTCTTCCTAACCAAGCTTCGACGGTGAAATGATGAAAAACCAATCCATTATAAATACCCTCCCAGCATGGGATTCAAAACGCCAAAAAGATAGAGGACCAGGTTCGGTCCTGCTTAGGTGTGGACTCTCAAACACCGGGAACAGGTGACCCAGAAACACGCTGCGCAGCCGATAATCCCTCGATTCATCAGCTCCAGGGATGTACCCGAAATCACCCGGTGACCCGATCCCTCTGACCGCAACGTTTATCCGAAACGTCTGTTTTTTTTATCCGAAAAAAACCCCGCTTGGAAGCAGAATGGATATGAGAAACAGACCGAATGAACCCGGCTAAAAAAAGCTTGACCAAATCCTCTGCACCGTGCTGTCTCTCTCCAGCCAGCCCCAGATTGACTCCGATCCACTGATCCTCGATCATAGGCGATGGGCGTGACGTCAGCAGCAGCGCAGGGATTGGCTCGGCTGTCGAACGGGCGAGGATTCCCATGAACACCATCCTATGGGCGGCCGGTGTGGATGCGTTCAGGAGGACCTGCAGGAGTTTGAATCATATTCAGGAGGACCTGCAGGAGTTTGAATAGACGTGAGAGCCACATCCGAAGAAACGAAATACATAATTATAAATTTGTCCACTGATTATAGCCTATTCTATTGTGAGCTTGGATAACCGTTTTTACATATTTTGATTTCCTTTTTTTGTGGGACTAATGATGAACCATCGTAATGAATGATTATGTCCCTAATAATGCCTCTGATCCCTGCCTGATAATAAAAGTGACCTTTCAATTATTCTGCAAATATTTTCATTTGGTTAATCAAAAAAATGCTTTCTTCTATTTTTTCTTCTTATAAAATACAGTGTTAAAATGTCGAGGGTTAGGTTAATCCATTTAGCTTCAGCTTTGTATCTTGGTTGAATGGAGACTGCTGAATTTATAGTCTGGATGACGTCGCCCCCTGCTGGGGAAGAGGGTCTACAGCGTCAGTAGAATTTACACAACGTGAATATTTTCCACGTAAACAAAGAAATCAGGTGTTCAAAAACGCCTTAAAACAGCAACAACAATAATGATAATAGTAATACTTACAAGAATAAGAGAGAGAGAGAGAGAGAGAGAGAGAGAGAGAGAGAGAGAGAGAGAGAGAGAGAGAGAGAGAGAGAGAGAGAGAGAGAGAGAGAGAGAGAGAGAGAGAGAGAGAGAGAGGTGTGTGTGTGTGTGTGTGTGTGTGTGTGTGTGTGTGTGTGGTGTGTGTGTGTGTGTGAGTGAGGTGTGTGAGTGTGTGTGTGTGTGTGTGTGCGTGTGTGTGTGTGTGTGTGTGTGTGAGAGAGAGAGGATGACTTCATGCCCTGCACACAAACCCAGAAACGCAAACCCCAAACTGAGATCAGTGGCTGAAGCTGCACGAGCTCGGTCTGCACGACGGTCTGCTCTAAAGGGATGGCAGCAGGGTAACTCGGGGACAGTGACGACATCCGCGATGAATCCCGAGTGCGATCTGAACGTCAAGCGGACTGCACAGGGGCAAAAAAAAGTGAATGATTGGAGCCAGAGGAGCAAAGTGCACGCTTGAGTTTGCACACAGGACAGTCAAGAGAAGAAGCCTTTTTTTCCGGAGAACTTCTGTTCCATGACATAGGAGGGCACAGCTCCGTGCGTTCTCCAGAACCACACCATAATGCGGCAGTATTATGGTTATATCCGAGGGGGTTCCCCATTGATCATCTTATTTTTAGTGACTTTACGCTGCACACCTGTAAGGTTGCATCCACAGTGTTTGGATTTTAAACCTCCCTTTCGACCACAACAAGAGCTCCAGTTTTGCTCACCGTACAAGGAGTTTGGCTGCTGTAACTATGAGAAAGACCAAGACCTCCTGACCAAGTTCTACCGGATAATGGGAAACTTTGACTACCATGGATACGCTAACTGCGCCAGCTACGTCCAGGAGTTTCTGTGCCAGGTAGGCATGCATGGGCAAAGGTCCTAGCTCTACACCAACAAGTGAATATTTAATATAAGGCCATGCATAAAGCTTATGCTTGGTCCTTATTCCTCTCCTGCCATGTCCCTACCCTACTGTAGTGTATAGGTTTATATGTATTTGTATATACATGGTGGTATTTATATAATATTGAATGTTTAATTAAATATTAATAAAAGATAACTAGACAATATTATTAGATCAATACAATAATATTAGATACATACGTAATTGGTAATGAATTTTATACTATTGAAAACTAATGTATATTAATAATATACATACATTTAATTTTATATCAGTAATAAGGAAGCTGACAACTCATTATGGATACGTAAATTAGGGAGAAGGGGTGAGATTAAATACGTTTTCTTCTTCTCACTCCTTTTCGAACAGGTGAAGCAAGTGTTAGTAGTGTGCTTTATTGCAACTGTCCACTTGTTTCATCATTTAAATTTATTGTTTATCGTTGCTTTTTTTTGATTTACTTGTTTGAAATACAATTCAATTCAATACTATTCTCCTTTCTATTCCAAAACTCGCCTTTAGGAGTGCTCACCATACGCTGCACACCTCTTCGATGCCGAGGACGCCAGCACCCCCGTCCGCACCATCCCAGGGCTCTGCCCCGACTACTGCGCACAGTTCTGGAAGAAGTGCAGCTCCGCTCTCGAGTACCTCTCCGACGACCCACACCTGGCCAAAGTAAAGTCGGACCAGGCCCTGCTGTGCCAGTACCTGCAGCTGGACGACGGGGACTACTGCTACCCGGACATCGTGAGCAACCCCCAGCTCAGCCAGAGCCTGGGCCGCGTGCAATCGGACGGGGAGGGCTGCCTGCACCTGTGTCTGGAAGAGGTGGCCAACGGCCTGCGCAACCCGCTGGCCATGGTGCACGCCAACGACGGCACGCACCGCTTCTTTGTGGCCGAGCAGCTGGGCCTGGTGTGGGCTTACCTCCCCGACCGCTCCAGGCTGGAGGTGCCCTTCCTGAACATCACCAAGGCCGTGCTCACGTCCTCGTGGGAAGGGGACGAGAGGGGCTTCCTGGGCCTGACCTTCCACCCCAAGTACAGGTTCAACGGGAAGCTGTATGTGTACTACTCGGTGGAGGTGGGCTTCGACGAGAGGATCCGCATCAGTGAGTTCCGCGTGTCGTCCCACGACATGAACCTGGTGGACCATGGCTCGGAGAGGTGTGTGTGTTTGTTTGGGGGGGCCCCGGTTTGTTTCATCTGACTGATTTTCCTTGCAGAATACAATCGCGTTAAAGCTGCAATCCGCGGTAATGTCTCGGCCCGCTTGGTTTTGATTCAGTTGGGTCCGAGTTGAGTCTGGTCTTCATGTGTTTGTTTGACTGCTGGCTGTCGTAGAGCCAAATGCATGACCTGGAACTCAATCCAACACAGTGCGGTCAGAACACCAGGGGCCGAGTTAACCTGCTGATAGCAGTTTTAGGTTCTCCAGTGTTGGTATTAAGTCATCTCCTGAAATATGTCCACAGAGTGCTGTTGGAGATCGACGAGCCCGCGTCCAATCACAATGGAGGACAGGTGCTGTTTGGGGATGACGGTTACCTCTACATATTCACGGGCGATGGGGGAATGGCCGGAGACCCCTTTGGGAAATATGGCAATGCACAGAACAAGTAGGAAGTCACTCTTTCGCAGCTCTATAACGACGATAGAAAATGATCACAAAATGTCTTTCCAAGCAGAATCATCATGGAAGAAGAGGTCATCCTTCTTCCTTAATGGTTAAGAGTAGAACAATTATATAAAAAGATATAGAAACTACACCAGTTACTTTTAATTGCACCCCCTATGAAGTTACGTTCAAATCATTTTGAAGGTGGTAACATAAATCACAATTATTGAGTAATCGCAGACGCAAATTATGGGTACATAAAAGTACAAAAAACATAGAAAAAATATGTCTATGTATGTTGTGGTGGAAATTCTTTGAACAGTATTGACAAAGCAACTCTGAACCTAAAGAATTTATTGTAATAAAGGGTAAAAAAAAATGATATAAGAGTAGTAGTAGAGTCTCTGCAGGGAGGTCACACAACACAAGTGACCCCTGACAAAGTACAAAGTACCCAGTAAGAGTATTAAAATTGTAGATTCAATAACAAAAACAGTCTTATTCAACCTACAAATGATTATGCATGTATTAGTCGGTGTCCAAAGTGTCTGAAGACATGTGATCCACACATTCCCATCGTTTGCTCTGCCAACAGGTCAGCACTGCTGGGCAAAGTGCTCCGCATCGACGTGGACGACAACGAGAGGGGTCCGCTGTACCGCATCCCCCCGGACAACCCCTTCGCCCGGCACCGGGACGCCCGGCCCGAGGTGTACGCGTACGGCGTCCGCAACATGTGGCGCTGCTCTGTGGACCGGGGCGACCCCCGCACCCGGCAGGGCAAAGGACGCATCTTCTGCGGAGACGTGGGCCAGAACAAGTTTGAGGAGATCGACATCATCGAGAAGGGCCGCAACTACGGCTGGAGGGCCAGAGAGGGCTTCTCCTGCTACGACAAGAAGCTGTGCGCCAACAGCTCGCTAGGTGCGTGTGCGCTCCGTGTTTTTTTCGCTGTAATGTAGGTGGGATTCTTCATGTTTCCATTTCATTGTGTGTGTCCAAAGATTTGTAACCGATATGCTATTGCATTTTTTATTGTTGATGAGGATTTGCAGGTTTGTGCGTCGGCTCTTGTGTGTTATTTTCTGGGTATGAAACTAGAACCCTGAATACAATCTAGGGTAATGTTTGTGTGGTTCAGGTTGGTTCCCGAGCTCCAGGACTGCAGGGTTCACTTGATATGTAAACACATTAACAATGGGTGGACAATGGGTTGCAGTGGAAACAAAAACAGCAGCAGCTAAAGATGCAAAAAGGCACTTATTAATGTATTGTTTAATTGTTGTTTCTATCATTTGTTTTCCCCACTATGGCCGCCTGATCATAAAATTCTTGAACGGCAAGAGAAAACTGACCGAACTGTCCCAATATCTGTTTATCTAAGACTTAGACAGTCTGTGTGAAAGCCTATAATATTTTTATCTAGACGTTATTTACAACGAATAAAGAAAATACAGATACATTAGCATATAGGAAGGACAACAACAACGTTTTAATAAAAAGAGTAATAGTACTTTCTCCTTGTGACTCCCCAGACGATGTTCTTCCTATTTATGCATACCCTCACAAGATGGGCAAGTCCGTCACTGGAGGCTACGTCTACCGCGGCTGTGAATACCCCAACCTGAACGGGATATACATGTTCGGGGATTTCATGAGTGGGTAAGGGTTTCAATTATCTTTTTTGTTTTTCTTTTATTTTTTTAATGATATGAATAGCTTCCAAACCTTTATTCAAAGTAGAGCTGCAGAAAAGCTATTCACTTCTTCAGGACATCCACAACCCCACCCACGAGGCTCCCACATATGGGATATAGAGAGACAGTGACAGACTTCGAAATATGTAAATATTAATATTATGTAAATATTGGGTTGTATAATAATCATATTTATCAAAAAAAGAACACGCCTGCCAATACTGATGCCATTATTCAGCTGTTTAGTATATTGGTTTTGGCCTTTACTAGTGATCCAGCAATGTCCAACATCTGCCTATGATCTGTTGTATTGCCCTTGTATAACACCTTATCACTGAAGCACAAACCGTCAGATTACACTGATATGCCAGTGCAGATGTCTAGGGATTATACTTTCTTCCTTTCAAAAGTTTCTACATTGTCAGGGATGCATCTGAGCCTTCCCCCGACACTGCATCCATGAGGTATGTTGCCATGACTCTGCCGACAATTGTGCCGTACACCTCTGCAGGCGCTTGATGAGTCTGCAAGAGGACCAAAACACGGGCCGCTGGGACTACCACGAGGTGTGCATGGGTACGGGCCTGACCTGCACCTTCCCTGGACTCATCAACAACTATCACCAGTACGTCATCTCCTTCGCTGAGGACGAAGCAGGTAGGAGACCGACCGCTCTGCCTCAATCCGCCTGGTTATCGAAGCGGTAAAGGCGCTTGGCATCTCTTCCTCTGCCTTCTCTCACGTCAATGTCACAGCGTGTCAAAGTTTGCTAACCTCCGTTGTTCTGCAAAGAAGCAAGTGACTTGGAGAGAATGGGTAGGATGAGCTGGATTGGGTGAATGATTGGAAGGGAATTGTTCATTGAATGTTTTAAATCGTTTTAACGTTTTAAAGGGATACTATCTTTTCTTCCGCCCTAAAATAATATTGTATTCTTTACTTTGTAAAAGTCACATAATGTAATTTCAAGCTATTTTTTCTTACAGGTTGATGTGACCTCATAAAACATCTTAAATTAATAAGACTAGAAGAAACATGAATAGGATTTCAGTTGTATTATGGTTGCCGTTATATTTTGTCGTTGTCAAATACTTTTCATGAATGTTTGCTTGTTTTGTTTTTTTTTCTCTACCCAGGCGAGCTGTATTTCATGTCCACGGAAATCCCTAGTGTTACGTCACGTTCCGGTGTTGTGTATAAGGTTGTGGATCCCTCTAGGTACGTAATCTTTTTCAGTGGCACACTCCTATCTCCTAGTATCACTTTGTAAAGAACAGCAACCCATCTCTGCTTTGCTTAACGTTCTCAGAGTACACATCTGTTAAGAATAACTAAGCTGGCCGTGTGAGTCACATGGCAACCATTCGAAAAGAAGATTTGTTTTGCTTGTCTGTTTGGCCGGAGGTTTAAATTTGCACATTTTGGTCTAGTTTGTTTGTATTTAAAGATGTGATTTCATTGTTGAATCATTGCACATTTTCGGGAATGAGTTCAGTGTGTGTGCATGCAAGGTTGTGTGTCCGCATGTGGGGCATGTGTGCATGACATACGTGCAAGAAATGTGGCAAGCGAGGCATGCAGCTTCTCTGGTAGTATAAATATCTTTCACTGACACTGAAGTTGACAGCTCTCTCTCTCACTCTCTTTCTCCTTCTCTTTCTTTCTCTCTCTCTTTGCTTTTCTCACTCTCTCTGTTTGCAGAGCTTTTGAATTCAAGCCTCAGCCTTCAGCATTACCTTGGTTATGCCTCCTGATTGGTTTCCCAGTCATCATCCCTAATCCTTACTATTCATGCCCCTGGGTTAAAACAAACAAACGTCAAAGCAGGAGGACTTTATTTATGCATCCACTCGATGAAGTAGGAATATATTAGGCGTCTAGGCTTCTTCTGTTTTTTAAACAAAGGTGGTCAATGTCCGTTTTTGTGTGTTTCTCTTCAGACGAGCTGCCCCAGGACAGTGTCACTACAACCCTCTTCCTGTCCGAGTCAAAAGCAAGCTTATCGAGTTCCAACCGCAGGAAAGTGAGTCCACACATATGATACGATAGGAGCCAATAACTATCCCCAGCCGCTCAACCAGTGGGGGGGTTATATGCTCTACTTAACTTCACAACAAATGGAATGGTATATAGCTGGGTAGTCCGGCCCAGTCTGTCGACCAACAGCCGGTGGCACATTTTCCGAACAGTTTGCTGGAAGTTTACTGAGTAGGTTTATATTTTTCTTCTGACATTCGAAACAACACAAGGTAGGGTTCTCGATATTTGTAGTGATTACACAGTTTTATAGGACAGGGGTCAGGAACCAGCATGAGCTACATGCTGGGCTTAGGCCCCTCCCCTTTGGCTCCCATGTTGCCCAAAGAGACTTTTCATTAAAAATTGTAGAATTGTTTATATATATATATATGTCTTTATATATCTTTAAACATTACAACATTTTGTTATATTTTAATCATCTTAAACAAAACATCTGAAATGTTTAAACACACACACACACACACACACACACACACACACACACACACACACACACACACACACACACACACACACACACACACACACACACACACACACACACACACACACACACACACACACACACACACACACACTGCATGGCGTTGCATGAGAACTTAGGAAAAAAGTCTGGCGGAAAATCAAGAGGAAACCATGAGGACCGTTTGTAAATACACCGCTTTGGCAAGCTTAAGGGGGGGGGGGTGAATTGCTTCCCCAAGTCAAACCATTTTAGCATGTGGTGTGCTTTTCCCCCAGTGTTCTGTAGTAGTACTCATACATCCATGGTAGTACAACATTGTCTCCCCATATTGGCATAGTTATATGTAGCTTTACATAGCTACACATGCATAAAATACACAGTTAAACCCACAAAATAAAAATGTGTCATTATTTAGAAGAATAAAGCCTGTGTCCGAAATAGGTCAATCGGCATTAACAAGATATATTATTAATATTCTGTCAGATATATTGTCAGATCAAGGCGTTGTGGTTGAAGCATAGACCTTTTTTTCTATTAAATGGAAACATTTTATTATTTTTCTTAATATGTCTTTGTAACTCTAAAACCGCCTGAACATGGCCAAACTAGACACCACATAGCCCGCATCGATGCATAAGAATGATATGCGTCATTCTAGCAAGATATCCAGCTGGACGCCCCTTGCTTCATGGCTGGGTGGTGCAGAATGACTGCAGTAGAACTGGACTCCACCTGACACGCTTCCTACCTCTCCAGGCTCAACTGTCACGACTAATTTGCAATCAATTTTCTCCAGAAAAAAACGAACAATTATATCTAAATAGTAAATATAAACAGCATTGATTGAAATAGCTCTTCTTCTGCTGTACTTTGAACAACTTAATTCTTCTTCTTCTATGAAACGGTTGGGTTTGACGGTTTCCCACCCTTGCTATAAGGATCGAGGATGTCACTTTGCAGTGCAACTACTGACTGAACTAAAATTCGCCTCAGGGCATAATGACCACTGACCAGGTTAATAATTCAGTTTAAAAACATGGAAGAGTCTTGAGTAGTTTATTGCAAGGTGAATCGTTGGTGCTCATGGGAAATGCAGTCTTGTTTAGTGCAAGAAACCCTTCCCATTCTAATCTTTGAAGCGCCCTCTTATCTCCTCGGCTTGCAGCCCTCAATGGCCTGGAGCTCCCAGCGCAGAGCCAGGCTGAGCCCGACCCCGCCGTGGACTGGCTTCAGGAGCTCATCGACGAACTCAGACAACCAGAGCTCACCACACCCACCGCCACCACCACGTCCACCCGTCCGCCAAGGCCCACCAAGCGGAGAGGCCGTCGCAGGAAGGCCAAGCATCGGGCGGCGGCAGCGGCGGCGGCGGTTCCCCCGCCCCCGGTCCGACGGGGCGGTGAGGCTGGCGGGGGACGGGCACGAGTTGGGCGACCGCGGTCGGGTGGAGATCTACGCCGGCGGCGAGTGGGGCACGGTGTGCGACGACCTGTGGACGGGCCGGAACGCCGAGGTGGTGTGCCGGCAGCTGGGCTTCCGCGGCGCCCTGAAGGCGGCCAAGCACTCGGAGTTCGGCCAAGGCTGGAGCCTGCGCATACTGCTGGACGACGTGCAGTGCACCGGCACGGAGGCCAGTCTGCTGGACTGCAAGCACACGGGGCTGGGGGCACACAACTGTGACCACCACGAGGACGCAGGGGTGGTGTGTGGGAACTCGGCCGAATCGGGGGTGTAGAGGACGCTGAGACACCATGACGTGTAGCACTATGAAGTATGGAGGGATAAGGTATTATGAATCCGCTGGGGAAGAATTGAAGGTATTATGGGGTGCAGAAGAGGTTAAGAATCTGTTTTGGGAGTGTAGCGTTTGAGGTACCACGGAATGAAGTAGAGTAGAAAGTACGATCTAGTGTGGTAGAGTATTAGGTGCCATGGAGTATAGTAGACTTTGAGGAACTATGGAGTGTAGCGTTTAAGGTACTATGGAGTGTAGAAGAGTTTAAGGTACTACGGAGTGTAGTAGAGTGTTAGGTACCATGGAGTGTAGAGTATAAGGTATAATTCCTGGTACTATGAATGTGTTGTGGGAGTGGAGAGTTTACGGTACTTTGTCTAAGTGTACCTTCAACTTATCTCCAATTTTGATGCTCTAACAAAAACCTGTGCAATTTCTTTTTTATTTTAGGCCTAGCCTACTTCTATAATTGAGGTAGCAGTAAATTGGATTATCACTGCAAAGATTAAAGAGTTTAACTTGTTGCATAAACCATTGCCATTGCGTCACTTGAATGTATCATACCATGATTATATTAATAGCATTGAATGTACAGTGTACAATAATCAATGTATGGGCAATGGTCAATTAACATTGTTGCAGCCAACCATTTTTCCCTGTAATAAATATAAGTAATCACTCTTCATGTACAGCACTTTGAACTATTGCTCATTTTTCTCTCACTGATCTATTAAATAATTAATTATTTATTCATTTGACGGCCTTTTGTAAGGAGGGACTACATGGACAGCATGGATGGGTTTGAGTTGATAGAGCATTAGGCTAGAGCTGGTTACGTTTACACATTAGGTTAGAGATGGGGAAATGTAGTTATTAAACTGGGGATGGTTAAGTTAAGGTATTAGCAGAGCTTAAACCTGTTTTGTATTAGGTTAGATATTAAGTTGAATTCTTATTGTGAAGCTTAGGGATAAGGTTGAAAATGGTAACGTTTATGTCTTACAGCTATAACATCTTTGGATGTAAGTTAGAGATGGTTAGGTTAAGGTATTAGGTTATAGGTGGTTATGTTTAGGCATTAGGTTACAGATTGTTATTTTTGGTTATCAGGTTGGAGATGGTTAGGTTTAGAAAGTAGCTTACAGATGATAAATGGAGGTATTAGGGTAAAATACTTTGTTTAGGTACTAAAGATGGTTAAGTTGAGGTATTAGGTAAGAGATTGTCAGGTTCAAGTATTACAGATGATAGGTTGAAGTATTTGGTTAGAGAAGGTTGGTTTAGGTACTACAGATAGTTAAGTTGAGGTATGAGGTTAGAGACTGTTAGCTTCAAGTATTAAGATTGTTAGGTCAAGGTATTAGGTTAGAGATGGTTAGTTTAATGTACTACGGATGGTTAGATTGAGGCATAGGTTAGAAGTACGTTTCTACTTGGCCCGGGTGGTGTTGTGCACGCTGACTGTGCCAGCTGTGTCTCTCTCCCTATTGAAAGCAATCAAATGACTGAATTGAAAACAATTGCTTTGGCTTAACATGAATATTTTCCTATATTTAAAGATCAAATTGAGACATATTTGTAAAGGCACACAAATGGGTTCCATAGCTCAGCACTAAGAGCACTGGTCTTGTAAACCTGGGGTCCTGAGTTTGACCCTTGATAGGACCGGGTCATACATGGGTTTCTCCTATTGAGAGTAAATTATTAAGAATATGTTTGCAATAATGCGTCTAGTTGTGCCGTCGAGGAAAAGACAAAGCCATTCCTTATATTTTTCCTCCTGACGAAACTGCCTTAATTCTGTTTAGTTTTCTTAGGATTATAGTCATTTGTATGCAAAACATCAAATCACAGGAACTGACGCCAAGCTACAACTCCAGGATGCCCAAACGATACAGCTAACTTGAGGCACTTAATTGAAGAATATTGAAAAAAACAATCCAATTATCGATTTCAAATACGGTACTTTGAAAGGGCCACAGTAATTCAACATAAGAAAAATGCATAACCACATATCTTTATTGCAATGATGATAAGGAACAAAGGCTAATTACATATTACTAACACTTTTGGAAAGCTGTCTAAAAATGCCCGACCATGCTGAACCTGTGTGATGAATATTTGTGAGGTTTTTGGTTTTGGCAGTGTTTTGAATTTTGTAGGCATACTCCTGCTCGTTTTCTTAAAATGTTAATAATTTTAATAATTTAATTGGGCAGGCGCTTTAGGCAGTATGGTAAACTAAACTATGGCATATGAGAGATTTAAACAAATGTCAACATACCAACAAAAGATTTTATTAATGAGTTCACTCATGTCCGTATCATTAATTTCCGTATCCGTTTCCGTTTCCCGTTTCCGTATCATTAATCGTATCTCTATTACCATACTGCAGCTTTATTTTCCAAAGTTTCATGAAGAGAACACGAATTGAATCAAATGACCATGGTAGATGGACTTCTAGACTAGAGCAATGTGTGCTCTGCATCGCCGCTAGGTGGCGGTGATGCTGCAGACGGCTGGTTGTGTGAGTTAGGTGCAGCTGGTTTCCGATCATGTGTGTTCCACGGTAGGCTTATATTATGACGGGTGGCCTGGAAGAATAAACTAACAATATGAAATGACCCATTCTCAGTATACTAATCCTTACTTCAAGGAAGGCTTAAAAAATAAAGAAACACTGCACACACGACTACATACATAGACAAATAGAAAAAGGTTGTTAAAAGGACAAAGTATTTTAATTTCAAGACAAAAAAAGTACAAAAAGAAACAATTATCTTCCACTCAGTACTGTTGGCTATTGAACAGCAGACAGCCTTGGGTTCCAACATAAATCTTTAAAAACAAGTCAGATGCAGAGCTGCTTTGCTGCCCTGTTCAGCAGACCTATATCGGAAGTGCGCAGCTTTTCCTGAAACATATTTGTTATGTAATTGCCCTGCACAGGTTGGTTAACTTCCTCTTCCTTGTTGTCCCTCAGGAAATGTTTCAGGAGAAGGTGAAGTAATCCAGCACATCATATGCTGGCACATGTGACTAAACAATGCAACAGGACCCCTTCCTTGAGTTGACTGAATGTGTTTTCTGGAAGTAAAATAGAAGTCAGCGTCGCCAAGGATTTCAGAAAATCTGATCTGCTTTGAAACAAGTAATACTAGTCTTGCCATTTTTGGCAGCTTCACAGGGGAAGCCATGACAAAATCCAGAAGAAATATGTTGCCTTTAACTAGTTACAAGTTACACCTCGGAACAGAAAACCTTCCAACTAGAGGCTCAGAATTGTCCTTGAGTCAGGCATTAGCTCAGAACCGTAAGGCAGTATTGACTGAAGTAGTAACTGTATTTCAGGGCTAGGAAATCCTGGCATCTTTCACTTTGGACATATATGAGGACACATATTTTTATTTTTTTCCAAAAGGCAGCAAAGACCAGATTCTCCATTTGCTCACCACAGAAACAAATTAAACAAATAAAAACGGCATTCCTTAATTGACTTAATCAGTCAATCAGTATTCCTGCTATGCTTGGCTCAATACCTATATAAACGCCCAGCAAAAGTATAAAAACAAAAACCAAAGATAAAAATAAAATAAAACACAATTCTACAAACATAGTTTGGCACTTGTGGTCTTTGATCCAGAGAACATTGGGTAATTGTCACTTGCCCCACTCATTTGTGTACATGTGTGGATGTCATGCTCCATAGGTCCCAAGATTTCTGTAGGGTTGCATTAACAGCAGCTTACCAACCCATAGCAGTGACGGGAACGCTGTGGCACTTTGCCATGACACTGACCAATCGTGGCTTCTTAAGACGTGTGTGTGTGTGTGTGTGTGTGTGTGTGTGTGTGTGTGTGTGTGTGTGTGTGTGTGTGTGTGTGTGTGTGTGTGTGTGTGTGTGTGTGTGTGTGTGTGTGTGTGTGTGTGTGTGTGTGTGTGCATACCCGTCTGATATGTGTAATATTTAAGTCCTACGTCTGTGTGCTCTTACATGTTCTGTGCCGGTGTGCAAGAGTGTGTGACGTTGGACGAGGTTGTGTGTGTTTTGTGTGCATGGGAGAGCTTTAACAGTTGAGTATGGGTCTGTTTCTGTCCGTTCTGAAGGGGAACATGGAGCTTTCGGACTCCGTCTTCCCTCGGTGAGGCGTCAGTGTGGCGACAGCCTGGAAGATAGCAAGACAAACGCAATCAAAGCACCCATGCGCACACAGACACAGACGCCCACATTTTTCACACAGACTGAGGCAAAAACACATGTTGATACTTCAAAATTGCTAATTTAGGCAAGACAAGGAAACTACTTTATTTATGAAGCACTTTTTATACACAGGGCAGTTTAACCTAAACACACATACAAACCTTTCTGATGGTAGTCCAGTCCTCCAAAATGTCCAGGTCAGGAAGCATGTAGACTATATATGGGCGTGGGCTTTGTTAGGGACAACAACCTATTCATAATTAAATATATTCAAAACAATGGAATGGGTTATACCTGCATATTGGGAGTCCTACCTTGATATTTAACATCAAGTCAACAACAACAATCCCACATGGGTAAAATACAACAGCAGTCTTGTGTGGAAAAGACAGAATATTTCTATTTTTAGAACACACGTACACATAGGCGGCATGGTGTATCTAAGTGTTAGAAGGATATCTGAGACCACAGAAGGCCGTCTCCTCTTCTTGTCGGGGCTTAAAGCATCTCTCCTTTTCCTCCGGCCCGAGATCTCATCACTCCACAGCTCTGGAGAGGACAAAATTAATGCATAAATATCTAGTGCTAATAACCAAACACAGCCATACCATATTACATTGCATTTTTAATTCATGATATATGAAGAATTTCTTCTTCGTATTAGTATTTTCCTTGATTTCCCATCAGGGGTTGATTAAGTATGTAATAAAGTGTGTGTGTGTGTGTGTGTGTGTGTGTGTGTGTGTGTGTGTGTGTGTGTGTGTGTGTGTGTGTGTGTGTGTGTGTGTGTGTGTGTGTGTGTGTGTGTGTGTGTGTGTGTGTGTGTGTGTGTGTGTGTGTGTGTGTGTTGTGTGGTGTGTGTGTGTGTGTGTGTGTACCTGATGTGATGTGTTTGTCCTCCTCGAGCCTCCTGATCTTCTCCTCCAGTTCACTTTGCACCGAGTCAAAGAGCAGCAGCTTCTCGCTCTGTTTAAATAGACACACACACACACACACACACACACACACACACACACACACACACACACACACACACACACACACACACACACACACACACACACACACACACACACACACACATTATGAGATCTGACAGTTTGATAATGGAGACCACACATTTTAAAGAATGATTTTTACGATGAAGATATTGTAAGAACTCTGAAATCATTACATTGTTATTAATGTATAGTGTATGAAAGCTAGGGTAGGCAATTTATTTTAGAAGATTTTTTTGTCAACAAGAGGATTGCTGTAGAAAAATAAAAAGATTGTTATTTTTATTATTATTATCACTCATATTTTTCTTAGTCATGAATATGTACCGGGTGGTGATCCAAGACAGAAGACATTAAGAAGAGATAAAAGCAGTGTTCAAATGTGTGCGTGTGTGCGTGTGTGTGTGTGTGTCTCACCTCCCAGTGCTGATACGCTGCCTGGATCTCACACTCGTAATTGTTCTTGACCGTTTCCTGGCACAGCCCCCTGTAGATACCTGAAAAAACGACAGAGTGAGAGAAACAAAGACAGAAAGAGAGGAAGATGGAACGCAAGTTGAGCCTATGCTGTGTCAAATGTATTGCCTTGATTTTCTATGTTGTTTCCGTTTCTCTGTGTGTGTGTGTGTGTGTGTGTGTGTGTGTGTGTGTGTGTGTGTGTGTGTGTGTGTGTGTGTGTGTGTGTGTGTGTGTGTGTGTGTGTGTGTGTGTGTGTGTGTGTGTGTGTGTGTGTGTGTGTGTGTTTACCTGCCACTTTGGTGCGGACCTGCATGCTCTCCAGCAGGCCTGCCAGGGGGTCGAGGTAGTCTACTGCCCGGCCAGCCGCCACCTCTGAAAGCTTACAGTTTACCTGGCTCACCCGCTCACGGTACAGCCTACACACACACACACACACACACACACACACACACACACACACACACACACACACACACACACACACACACACACACACACACACACACACACACACACACACTCAAGTCATCTGCCTTCCATGTATAGATGCATTCAATATATACAGTAATATGAAAAATATGATGGGCTGACCGACTTGGGGGTGGTGCGAGGTTGATTCACAGAACTATAACAACAAGTCTGATGTCTGGGGTCTTACTGGTCTTTGAGGTCAGTGAACTGCTTTTCTAGATTGGACATTTCATCCAGACACTCCATCCTCCTCCTCTCGCAGTCCTCTTCATCCATTTCTGACACAGAAAAACAAGCAAGAAATAAACACACCCACAGTGCTGTTTGCATCCTCTCACTATCCAATGATGTACATTTTAATGGATAGCATTAGTGGCTTAAGTGATCACCAATAACATAAATAATAACCTAAACAAGTGTAGGCTATATCTGTAATAATAAAAGCTGATTTCTTTAAGAAGGTGGTGCAAGACCACCCGTTTCACGTCGCCCGCTAATTTAGCAATCAGAATCGAGTTGTCAACTAAGCCGAGTAATAAAGAGGTAATAATAACCCAGACTCACCGGAACTGTCGCCATCCTCCTCTGACACAGAGGATGTGTCAGAGTCCTCCTCCTCAGAGGTGGAGGCATCCTGCTCGTGGTCCTCAACGTCCATCTCCTCCGCCATGTTCTCCTTCTTGTCTCGGTCTCGGTCCCGGTGCACTGGCATGGTGACAGCGGAATAGACTTTGGACTACAGAAAGGGGGAAGCATCAAGGAGTGTTGTTAACATTAGCGAGACCATTTTTAGACTTACTGCTCTGGTATTGAATGCGTGACACATAGGATGGGCCTAATTAGGAGAAAAACGTGTTACCCTGCTTGTATTATTGTTACATATATCAGAACAGAATCAAAACAGATTTCTGGACTTATGGAAGGAACATTAAGCAATGTTTTTTTAGCAATGCATTGTATGTGTTTGTTTGAGAAGACCCACAATTGAATGACGATATACTTCAGCCTTATTACATTTGTTATACATAACCAGCATCTATGAAAATTAACCAAGGGTGAATGGGGATTTTCCTTTGTGATGTTAAAGTTAAAACTGAGATCCCTTATCAAACATAATCATCGATTGTTGTTGCACAATGATCGAGCATTAGCGAATTTGAAGAAGGAGAATAGATAAACCTATTATAATCATGAAGCACAACATGCAATGTTGAATTGAGACGTAGAGGTAACAGAGTAAGCTCAAAGACAACATTAGTAGGCTATAAATATAATAATGGGAGCACAAAAAAACCTCATCTCAATTAACGTCATTACAGACAATCTAAAACTCCTTTATGTATCATTCATGGATCTTCTAACGTTAGGTTATTCATTGAAATAAGTTAAAATTGTTTTTTCATGTTTGTTTCAAGTTTGGCGATGTATTGCAATATTACATGTTTCACATATTTCTGTCATGTTTGCGTGCACAAAACAGAAAAAGAAATATATAAATAAACAAGACAATAAGATGACTATTATACTCTGAAGTTAAATAACCGATTCAAGAGCTTGGAAGGCGTCTTGCGACTTACATGTTGCGTTGAACGATCGTTGAAGTTTAGGGACGCATAAACAATATTCCTTTGAATTAGATTGAACAAATACGTTTCAAAGCCAGTCGTGCAGCAAGCTGAGCTAAACGGCTAAAAACAACTCTTCACAGGAGTTGGGTATTTTAACTGGAAGTTGTAGTTTTTGGAGCGGCGAGTCTAGACGTTGTGAATCGGTTCTAACACAAAATATACTACTCTACCCAGGCACCCTGAACACCGCCTAGACCTGGGGCAGAACACCGAGCCATCGATCAAAACGCACGAAGCCCTTTTAAGATAAAAATGCTATTATAAACCTCTATGTTGTATGAAGACTTTGGACTATGCTTAATACGCTCCATTCCACACAAATCATATAAGTGTGCGTTCTTTTTATGATTATTATTATTATTATTAAGTGACGTTTGGTTTTTCTGTCATCCATTGCTTTGTTTTCTCTCCTCCGCCATGATGTTCCACGGTATGGGCTGGACAGCTAACTAGCTCCTTTAGCCTGCTGCTGGGTGCTTGTGTTTGGGAAAGGGAGGTGGTGCAATGGGGAGATGCTTTGCGCGGCTAAGCTTCACATAGCATTTGCCTCCGACAGAATGCACCTTCACCAACGGGCTGTATCCACCGGTGAACCGCTCGTTGTCCTCGGGGGCTGCTGATTGACAGCACAACGATATTTAAACGGTGGCCGAAGGAACAAGCTTCGTAACAATTTAAAGATTAACGCTCGCTGTGAGTAAGCTGCCAGGCTAGTTCGGAGCTAGCCCCTCCTTGCTCTCTCTCTCTGTACAGTACCATCAGATTCCTCAGTCTCCTGCTGTAGGAATGTTCTCTAAAAAGCCTCATGGAGACGTCAAGAAATCAACACAGAAAGTGTTGGACCCTAAAAAGGATGTACTGACGAGACTCAAACATCTGAGGATAGTCATAGGTAAGTTTGAGTTATGGCTTACTGGCTTGTGGGTAGAATGTTTGTTATTATGAGTATAGTCATCTATAACGTTGGGGCCAAGAGGTGTGACAAGCTGTGGCGATGTAGCCCTGATTTGCCTTGAGGCCTGTGTGTTTGTGAAGCGTTTTATTATGAATGTTGCATTTTTGGCTAACGTCAGGTCTACCAGCGGTTATTACAAGATCTATGTGAACTGTCAAGCCATATGCATGTATTATCTAACCTTTTGTACATCTTTCTGACACATTAACCCTGACACACACACACACACACACACACACACACACACACACAACACACACATTTGTACACACAACACAACACACACACACACACACACACACACACACACACACACACACACACACACACACACACACACAATGACCAGAAAGGGAAACGGCTACTGTTTCCTGTGTTGTACAGTAGCAACCTTTTGGAGAGTGGGAGATGGACTACAGACAGGAGAGGGTGTGTCTCGGCTGTGTTTTCCATAGGGAATGTCAAGCCTTGATGATAATCACGGTTCCCTACTCATTTAAGTCATTTAGTGATTTTTGCTTGTCGGACTATAGTGAAAACGGCATATGTACTTTTAATGGTTACAGCCGTTTCCATGAATGTAGAGTAGGCCTACCTTATTCTTGATGACGATAGTTGGTTTGTTATGGCCTGACTTCAATTGCTTTGCATTTCTAGAGCACTTCTATCTTTTATAAGACATTATTGAATCTCCAAATGACCCATGACATCAACAAGTAATGACCTAGTGAGTTTTGTGTAATCTATTTGTCTATCTGTGCGTCCGTTGGCTAAAGGTCGAGCTCTTGCTATTTTGCTATGCATAATTTACAAAGATGTGTGAAGTCTCTCAGATGTATTGCATCTGTGTTGCAGACCTTTCCTGGTTATGTTTTTCCATCTCCATTGGTAGAAGGACAGCTACTTTATACACATGTAATGGGAAGGGTAACATGCTTGTGTGTCTCATTTATGGGAACAGGTTAATGACTCAACTGTAGCTCAAGCTACTTTTCTCTTGTAGTCTCGCCATACATTTTCTTTTCAGTCAATTAATATAATCATAATTAAATAATTACAGTGTACAGTAGGTTAATGGTCCTTTTATTCACAGTCGCTTATGTGTGGCACATGTCTCCAGAGATTAGGCTATAGAAGTGAAGCGGCCACATCACCATGCTTATGCAGTACTCTGTGTATGTGTAAACTCCTGCCACCCAAATATATATGGATGGAGTTGTCTCTATATATAATATATGGAGAACACTACGTAAATGACATTCCTCTGAATGCAATAGTGACACCGCCCAATGTAGAATCTTCCTAAAACGTTTTTAGGAGTCTGAAAGATGATCCACATGCCCTCAGATAGAAAGATGGCTAGACCCCTTGGACTATACAAGGGGTGCTACTATGGAACAGAACACAGGCGACTTCTGTGTGAGTGTATACTTGTGTTCATCTGCAAGTCAGTGTATGACTGGGTGCATGCATGTCTGGCAAAGTTCAGCCTTCAGTTTTCGTATAAACAAACCCAGATATAGACGCTATCTACTGGAGCATTTCTCTTGGTGTCTGTGTGTATAAACTTCCCCCCGTAGCTGTGTTTGTACGTGAATTTGCCTGCCCAAAGTATTGCTATGTTGCTTTGTGTGTGCATAAATACTGTGGTGCACTCATAGTGTAGTTCAACTGGCCTCCCTTCAGTCCCTTTATCCACTTGATAATAGTCGTCGGTCACAGTGTTCAATGGCTCCTTCCTGAATAATTATTCCTAGAATGCCACGTGCCTCATTGTCAACACCAGCGTTACAACTTTAGACAGATCTGCTCCAGGTGTATTCCATAGGGGAAGGCATGAAGGGAGAGTTCAGGAATCTAGCCAAATCTCTATGGATAGACCTCCGAGGAATGCACTCCCTCCCCCCTAGTCGAAAAGAACCTGCTTATCTAGGGAGAAAGAGTTTAAACAGTCTGTCCACTAGCAATAAGACATAAGGTTGGGGTTGTCCATTATGTTGATAAGTCAACTTAATGAATGACATCTGTGTCTCTGGAAGGAGTCTTGTCTAACACCTATCTCATGTGTGCATTGTCCATAATCAATAGTGAAAGTTAAAGGATAGCGTTGGGATTTCTTCCCACAATATTGGGAAAAAAATCGATGTACCCATATGTTTTGTCCCGAAGTGATTAAAACAACCTATTTTAACATTGGTCCAGTGCTGACTT
The DNA here is from genome assembly GCA_900291075.1 of Melanogrammus aeglefinus. Classification (NCBI taxonomy): domain Eukaryota; kingdom Metazoa; phylum Chordata; class Actinopteri; order Gadiformes; family Gadidae; genus Melanogrammus; species Melanogrammus aeglefinus. The sequence goes on from OLKM01000020.1 coordinate 100,163, forward strand.
TGAACGCTTTCAGCCTTTAGCCACAAAACGAGCTGCAATGTTCTCCCAAGGGGCAATACTGCAGACAGAGTTTATGTACGTCCTCTGAAATTTGTGCTTACTTTTGCAACCGACAAGCGCAGATTTTATTTTTTTTTGTGCCTGACAATATTATGTAAAGGATCCCTACAGAGAAATAAAACATTCTTACAAAGTCTTGCTCAAAAAAAGTTAGTGACAAAAAAGTTTTTCTCTAGGGATCCTCTCCTTAACGTTGGCAGACACTAAGAATAACAAACTGAGCCTGTCAGTGGAAAAAAACAAGCACTTTAAGAGGACGGGATGTCAACTCTATTCAAATACCCTCCATTTCTGTCTCTCTCTCCCCTATTGGTCTCTCACACTTCCTGCCTCTGTTCTCATGAAGTGTTACAAAAAATGTTTTAGTTTGCCAGAGCTGTCATATTACGTGAATGCATTAAACGTGCTTCTTTGTGGGACGGTGGGATCCATGCTGTAGATTGGCCAAAGTCTATAGCATGCAACCGTGAAGCTTGACTCTTATTTTATGCCTCACCTGTAGAGAATGCAGAGTCATCGGAGCTGAAGCAGTTCTTCGACCAGAACTACTCGCACATCTACTATGTCTTCTTTGAGAACTTTGTCACCATCGAGGTTGGCCTCAGACAAAAAGGTAGGATCTCGTTTGCCTTCAGCTAAGAACGGAAACCACAGCGCCCGCTAGTGATGGAAATAAAGATGTTTCCTTTTGTTTCAGGACACAAGTCTCAGAGGGAGGAGCTGGATTCCATCCTCTTCATCTTTGAGGTAAATAAGGAAATAAAGAGGAGAATATGTGCCAAGAAACAATGAGGGAAGCTACAGTTTGAGGATTTCTCTTTTAAGATGATGGGCAAATATAAATCTATTTTCTTAATTTATTTAACCAGATAAGATAAGATAAGAATATATATATTTCAAGAGCAACCTGTCCTGATGAGCAGACTGTTGAGAATGGAAGCATTGGCAATGATACCGGTAGCTTGAGTCTGCAGATTGAATCTGTTGCACATCCTGCTCATTGGTTCTGATGGCTATCTCTTCACACTTCAGCTGATAGACCAATCATTTCACGTTAGAGTTTCCTTTTCAGCTGTGAATAAAACTAACTGGTTTGAATGCGTGTTCATCTGGATGCATGTTCTGCTGAAATCTGAAGGCCTTTCCCCCTGCTCACATAACCAAACCACGACATTTAAAAGTACTCAATGAGACACAGGATATACTGTATATATATATCAATGTTTGTGGTTGAAATGTGCTTGATTTTACACACAAAGTCGTCCTCTCAATTAAGTTGTGTAACTATTGTCAATATTTCACAATGAATGTGTTTACTTGGTAATTAAAAAAATCCATACTTTTTACATTTTTAGGTTTTAATTATTTATTTTTCGTCCCTAGAAAATCCTCCAGCTCCTACCGGAGAGAATTCAGAGCAGATGGCAGTTCCACAGCATCGGTAACACACACACACACACCTACACCTACACACACACACACACACACACACACCTACACCTACACCTACACCTACACACACACACACACACACACACACACACACACACACACACGTCCCCCAATATCCCTCGAGGACACGTGAACTAGTCAATCTCCGTCTCACATCTGGTTGTGGCCGATCAGGCCCAGTGATCACCGTGCATGGATCAGGTTTGGGTGGTTTCCTAGGTACACAGCACAAGGTGCACAGCTTGCAGATAAGCCCAAGATAAAAAAAAAAACCGAACATACAGCATACAGGTGTAACCCCCAGGTCTACTGTACTCACGCTCGCTGAAGTGCACACAGAATAACATGGCTTCTATTCCCCCTCAGGGCTCATCCTCAAGAAGCTGCTGCACACAGGAAACTCCCTCAAGGTAAAGATATGGTGGGCCATCACTCTCCAGGAGGGATGTAATAGTGCCCAAATATCACGCTTCGTAACGTATCTCGGTTTTTTAATTTACGGTTTGGTTAATCTTCGGTTCCGTCAGTGAAAACATTAACGTATAACAGAACATTTCTCAGCGTTTATAACGATCGTTTTTTCCACACCAACAGGTTGTAATTCTTTTTGTTTAATGAAGCTAAATGAATTTGAAATAAACTGTACAGTGTATACAAAACAATGCTGGTGCAAATTGACTAAAGGACGGGCTGCAGGACGGGTTGAGCGCTTAGTGGGC
>OLKM01000020.1:102418-144918 GCA_900291075.1 Melanogrammus aeglefinus
ATTTAAAAAAATCCATAACTTTTTAGGTTTTAATGAATTATTATTTTCGTCTAAGAAAATCTCCAGCTCCTACGGAGAGAATCTCAGAGGAGATGAGTTCCACAGCATGGCTAACACACACACACACCTACACTACTACACACACACACACACACACACACTACAACCTAACCTAACCTACACAGCACACACACCACAACACACACACATACACACAACACGTCCCCAATTCCTCGAGGACACGTGAACTAGTCAATCTCCGTTCTCACATCTGTTGTGGCGATCAGGCCGCAGTGTCACGTGCCATGGATCAGGTTTGGGTGGTTTCTAGGTAAGCACAAGGTGCACAGCTTTGCAGATAAGCCCAAGATAAAAAAAAACCGAACATACAGCATACAGGTGTAACCCCCAGGTCTACTGTACTCACGCTCGCTGAAGTGCACACAGAATAACATGGCTTCTATTCCCCCTCAGGGCTCATCCTCAAGAAGCTGCTGCACACAGGAAACTCCCTCAAGGTAAAGATATGGTGGGCCATCACTCTCCAGGAGGGATGTAATAGTGCCCAAATATCACGCTTCGTAACGTATCTCGGTTTTTTAATTTACGGTTTGGTTAATCTTCGGTTCCGTCAGTGAAAACATTAACGTATAACAGAACATTTCTCAGCGTTTATAACGATCGTTTTTTCCACACCAACAGGTTGTAATTCTTTTTGTTAATGAACTAATGAATTTAAATAAAATGTACAGTGTATACAAAAACAATGCTGGTGCAAATGACTAAAGGACGGGCTGCAGGACGGGTTGAGCGCTTAGTGGGCTCGGCCCGTTACAAACTAGTGCACCGTTACACCCCTCCTCTCCATTGTCGGTCTGCTCTTCTGTCCCATCACTCTCTCCCCTATCTGCTCCGCTGATCGGGGACTCTCCCCTTCTCCCCCTCTCCCCCTCTCCCCCTCTCCCCACTCGTAATCCGGTGGTCTCCGTGCGTAGCCCGCTGCTATAGACAGAGCCCTTGCTTGGGCGTGCGGCCGCTCTGAAAGCCTGTGTCTCTCCGTCTCCCGGGCAGATCCGTCGCGAGGGGGTGCGCCTGTTCCTGCTGTGGATGCAGGCGCTGCAGAGCCACGCCCAGCGGGAGCAGCTCTGCATGTTCGCCTGCCTGATTCCGGGGTTCCCCGCGCCGCTGTGCCACGGCACCCCCCGCACGCTGGACACCCTGATCAACCCGACGCTCAACCTCACAGAGAGTTAGTGGCGCGCACACACACACACGCGCGCACACACACACACACACACACACACACACACACACACACACACACACCACATACACACACACACACACACACACACCAACACACAACGACACCACACACCACAACACACACACACACACACACACACCCTGATCAACCCGCTGCTCAACCTCACAGAGAGTTAGTGACGCATGCACACACACACACGCACAAGCACACCAAAACACGCACAAAGCGCACACTCGCACTCGCACCCACACACTCACACTCTCTAACACACACACACACATACCCGAAAAACCGACACAGGTTCCAAGATGAAGCACGGCCAATGGCGGACAGGTTTGAATATTTAGCAATTTCAGGTTAAAATTTTGCTTGGCCGATTCTTTGACCTCAGGCAAGTATAAAGACACAACTCTCAAAAGGGAATTTTGGACCCGGAACAAACACACATCTGAGCTGGAACACACAAGCACAAAAAAGATTTTGCATTTCTTTATTTTTCTTTTAAACTTTCCCTTGATGTTTCTGTGGTTTGTGTTATATATTTGAGCAAGGGACTGTTTGTTTATAGTGGTGGAAATGGTAATAAGATCTGGCCGGGATGGAAAAAGCATTTCCATGATGTATAGGAAAGTATAAAATGGAAATGAATGCCATGAACACACAGTTTCATGTTGTATAATCATGAACTACTTTCAACATCACCCCTAGTGTAAAATAGACTGATGGGATCTATTAAATGCACCATTTGTTTCCTATCCTCCACAGCTCAGGTGACTCCAGAGGAGATCACCCCATTGGTCCCTCCTCAGTCAGGGGACAAGAACCAGGAAGACCTCACTGCCTATTTCCTGGAAGCACTGCTCAAATACATGGTAAACCAGGTATTACCAGTATCCCTTACTAACACGACTTACACATGCAAGATAATGACTGTCCAATCCCCACTAATACTACTACATTTTTGAATCCAGATATACTCTTTTATTGCCAAACGTATGCTAAATCATGAGTACTTTTCACTAGTATTAGTGCCATCCCTACTCGCTACATGCTGGGTTTTCTGCCTGTTTCTCCCTTTGCCTGTGGTTTGGCCTCCCTCTCTTTCTCACAGTCTCACACACGCCTCTCTCCTATTAGTCATTCTTCCCAAAACAAAGGCCCTCTTCTCTGCCCGTCGCCATACTGCACTAAAGAAATCCGGTTTTAATAACACAAGCGTCTCTCTGTGTATGTCTCCACTTATGTTGGGTGTGTGTTTGTGCACGTGTGTCCACCAAGGCCAAGTCCCTGGAATGGCGCTGCAAAGAGAACCACGAGCGTGGCTTCAACTTCCTCTTTGACCACTTCAGGAAGTTCTACCTGCCCCACATCTTTCCCAACTTCTCCATGGAAACCAGCCTCTACCAACCCATCTTGGGTTAGTGTGGCTCGCATTATAGCAATGGCTCAATGTCAACGATCAGCTTGAAGAAACGCATGCCAATTTTTACGAGGGATGATAGATGATACACGTATACTGTACTGGTATTTGTTTTGCAGCCCCGGTATTCGCATTATCTTTGCTACAACCTTTAACTGAGTAACTAGTAAATGGTCCACTTTCCTCTGGTTTTAACCTCCTCTGGCACCCTTGCAGCTTAATTATGCATATTACATTGCAAATGCTGCATAAAACATATTTACATGAATACATGACCTTTTTACCTTTTTTGTTCAAAGCATATATATGTGTATTTTCTCATCCTGATCGAAAGACGGCCCCTGCACTAAGAAGCACTCACTTTCAGAGTTGTACTCTCGGCAGACAACATGTCCTGATTGTAATCCTGTGGTGTGACGCTGTAGACGTGCCCCCCATGCGGCCCAAGCCCTACTACAGCACGGTGCGCAGGGAGCCCGATACCGGGAGCGAGCCCCTCTACTGCACCAAGGAGAGCTTCCTGCAGGCGCGGGTCATCTTCATCCGCTGGCTGGTGTCCTTCTGGCTGGAGCCGCGCTCCAACGCCCAGACCGTCATACCGGGCACCGAGGGCGAGATCATCCCCAAGAACATCCAGGTTAGACTTGATGTGACACACACACGCGCGCGCGCACACACACACACACACACACACACACACACACACACACACACACACACACACACACACACACACACACACACACACACACACACACACACACACACACACACACACACACACACACACACTCTCACTCGTGGGGGATTCCACGTTTTGCAGGGAAACCGGGTTGTGATCACCTGTGGGGGTATATCTTTGTTCCTCTGTGTGTTCCTCTTTGTTGACCCTCTGTTCGTTCTGCTCTCCCCGCCCCTGCAGAGAGCGGCCGCGGGCCTCGCCGCTCGCGCCGCCGGCCTCTCGGACGACGGCCTGGGCGGGCTGCGGTCCGACAACCACCTCGACGGCACCGGCTCCGCGGGCTCCGGCGGACTGGGAGGCGGCGGCATCGGCGGCATCGGTGGCGCGCTGGGCGGCAACTGCGGCGGGCTGGGCGGTGGCGGCGGGCTCTCGGGGGGCTTCGGGCGGGAGGGCGAGCAGAGCCACTCCAACACGTCCACGCTGACGGAGCGCGAGCCCAGCTCGTCCTCGCTGTGCTCCATGGACGAGGAGCAGCTGACGGACATGGAGGTGGTGCGCCGGGTGCTCACCAGCAACAGGACCAACGTCAACTTCATCACCGAGATCTTCAGACAGGTCCGGCGCTGAGACCGCCTTCTGCTTTTATAGGGGCGTGCGGTTAATGTATGGCAAAATGTAAAGCAGTGCCCCTGGCTCTATTCCACTGCAGAGGAAGTTTCATAACGGTGAAACAATGTGTTTTTTGTTTTTAGCGTTTTCAGCAATTCTTGCTAGTGTTTTTTGTCTTTGTTTTGTCTTACGCGGTTGTGCGTTGTGCCCGCGACAGGCCTTTCTCCTGCCCATGTGCGAGGCGGCGGCCATGCGTAAGGTGGTGCGCGTGTACCAGGAGTGGATCGCCATGGAGGACAAGCCGGTGTTCATGGTGGAGGCGGAGCAGGGCCCCTACCCCGCCACCGACGGCCTGGACCGGGAGCACGACGACCAGGTGAGGACCGCACCTCCACCAAACCGCACACGGAGAAGGCCAAAAGAAAACGCATTCATCTATTCGTCACAACGGTTTCTACAGAAGCGTGCGATTATTGTTGTTATTGTGACGTGAAACGTTTCAAGTTATAACAATCTAGTTCTAATGTGGTCAATTGTTCTAATGTCTAACGTGTTGTCTTATTGTTCTAACCTGATAAGATTTAGGGCGTTATAATCTCAAAATATCTTGTTATAACGGTAAACCTTTCACATTATGACGTGATACTGAACTGTAGTGACAGTAATGCGCTTCTGTATGTTAAAATGGAAACAACTAAATCTTCTCATTCAGCTATGCGCTGTGGCGCTATGGGTTTCTACTTTGCGCAGGGAAAATAGCATGCATCACTGTTTGGCGGTTTATTATATCCTACCGTATCGCAGACTAAGCAATGAAGGCCTTTCCTTGTGTAATCCGTCAAACAAAAGACATGCAGCCACTCTGTCTGGGGCATAATAACCTCTGCACGTGATAGTCCTAATAGGCTACATTGTGTGACTCATCGTTGTGATGGTAACTGTTATACGACTTGATGTACTGTGTAGATAGATACATCTTCGAAATGCAAGATGCAGCTGTAGAGATTAAACTTGTCGGTCAGTTAAATGTCTAAATAAGGAAAGTGTTCAAACTGCTGGGGGTTTTGTTTCCTTCTTAGATGTGATCTTAGATCTGACAGATTTCAACCCGTGACTGATTTTTTTTTTTCCGGCCGTCAACTGCATGTGCATTACCACACAAGAGACGTGTGTTCGCTATAAGCACTTGAGTCATTCAAATTGAACTCCCAACTGTTCACTTTATGAATGTCTGCTTCTGTCGGTGTACTGTGTGTGTGTAAGTGAAATTAAAACGGTAAATAATTCATAGTAATCTGACACAAATATGGACTGTCCCTCGATTGACGAGCAGCTACGTTTTTGTTCTTGATCATAGTTTAGCAGACAGTCAATTTTGATTGGTGTAACTTTCCCCTGCAAAAAATATGATCGCAATTAGATTAATTTTTTTATAAATCAAATGAACCTGTTTCTCACACATTCTTCTTTATTTTTTTCTTCTTTTCTTCTTCAGTGTAACAAACTAATTGACAATGAGATGCTCGAGTACAGTATCCATGCTGGGGTCCAAACCACACTTCAGGTAACACACACACACACACACACACACACACACACACACACACACACACACACACACACACACACACACACACACACACACACACACACACACACACACACACACACACTACAGATTTAACCGTTACTCACCTGGACCAGTTGCACACACAAGCACCATTTTACCTCAACCTTTGACAATGTGGACGTCAATACAATCCCCCCCCCCCCCTAGAGGAATGACAGGGTGGAGACTTAAACACATCCCCCCCCCCCAGGTGTTCATCACCCACTCCGCCAACGTGTTCCTGCTGGAGCCGGCCAACGACCTCAAGACCCTGCTGGAAGAGCAGGTGGACATGTGCAAGCGTGTGCTCAACATCTACCGCAGCCTCGTCATGCACCAGAGCATGGACCAGAAGACCTGGTACGTGCACCGCCACAGGGCCCGGTTCAGCAGCGGTGTACCCGGCCGAAGCACTTGAGTGCTTCTTGAAGGGCTTGTTACGGGGCTAGTGGGTATCGACATTGTTTCACTTTGACGTTATTTCTACACACCGTAATTTTCATGCTTTTTTTAATCGCAGTTTTAATTCCCACTGTGCCATGAGTTTAGACGATTATTTATGCAGTTAAAGCCCATCTTGTAATTTACAAACCATTGATTTGTACCGTGTCATGTTTGCGAGAGAGCGGGAGAAAGAGGCAAAAGGAGTAGGGCAGTCATTCCCAAACTGTGGTCCGCGGACCACTAGTGGTCCGTGAGGGTACTGCAGGTGGTCCGTGGAAAAGCAAAATAAAATATAAAATATAGATTTTTTTTTTTTCATTCAGACTGTGTATAGACATTTTATTAAGGGTATTATGAGGTGGTCCGAGAAAATTCTTCATTACAAATAGTGGTCCACACACACACAAAGTTTGAAAACCCCTGGAGTAGGGTATCCTCGCTGCAGGCGTCTTTGAACACTGATACACTTGTTTTATATTTGTGCTCCATTTTGTTATGTGTTGATAACCCAGGGCAAAGTACTCACTAGACTGATCAACCTCACGCCAGTGGCACAGCAAACAGAAAGCTTGCTTCCATTATAGATTGTAAGGAGGCACCATATGGGTTTTAAATAGCCAAACTCGCACGTTACAGGCTGTTGGAATGGAGAACAGCTTCTGTTTAAGCTCCGACACAAACCAAAGTGTTTGCGTTCGTGTGCGTGCGTGTGCGTGTGTGTGTGTGTCTGCGTGTGTGCGTGTGTGTGTGTGTGTGTGTGTGTGTGCAGGGAGCAGATCTTGCTGGTGCTGCTCAGGGTGACTGAGTCGGTGATGAAGAGGCCTCCCTCCATCATGCCTCATGGGAAGAAGAGCAACACGCTGTCGGGGCGGCTCGCTGCCGCCTTGTTTCAGGTACGCCCCCCGCTGGTTAGAACCAGTTAGAACCACCCCTCCAATGTTTGCTTGCATTTGAGGACCCTGCAATGTATTGAGGCTGATCCAAATGTTTTCAACATCCGCGTCACTCACTTAGGAACATTTCCCAAAGAAGGTATGTGTTGATAGGATACCTGTGATGCCATTTCGGAATGCGTACGTAATGATATTATTTAAACACGTTGCTCTCTCCCTCTTCATCCTAGTCATCATTAAAGTTCATATGAATGTGTGGATTTATAATTTTACGAACACTATATTCTCTCGGGTGTATTTGTGATCCTAGTCGCCCTAAAGGTCATGTGGATGTGTACATGTGTCCCTCCGTCAGACCCTGATCGTGGCCTGGATCAAGGGGAACCTCAACGTCTTCATCAGCCGTGACCTGTGGGACGACCTGCTCTCCGTGCTCTCTTCCCTCACCTGCTGGGAGGAGCTGGTCACCGAGTGGTCCCTCACCATGGAAACCCTCACCAAGGTAACGGCGCCGGCCCGCCCCCGTGTGATGACTAAGTGAAACTTTTGCCCGAGATGGTCTGTCTCTGTTGATCTAAAACTGCTGGAGTCCGATTATTTTGTAATTGTATTGTAAACAGCTAGAGCCACGACCTATGGACTTAAAGTGTGTGTGTGTGTGTGTGTGTGTGTGTGTGTGTGTGTGTGTGTGTGTGTGTGTGTGTGTGTGTGTGTGTGTGTGTGTGTGTGTGTGTGTGTGTGTGTGTGTGTGTGTGTGTGTGTGTGTCTCCTAGGTGCTGGCCAGGAACCTGTACACGGTGGACCTGAATGAGCTTCCTCTGGACAAACTAAGTGAACAGAAGCAGAAGAAGCACAAAGGAAAGGGTTAGTTCCGAGCAGGCCTCCCTTAGCCATTAACCCTTTAACAAGAACAGTGACCTGACCGTTCAAAATACAAAATAAAAGCCCCCCCAAACAAAATAAAAGCCCCCCCAAAAATTGCACGAAAATATAAACCAGAATCTGCTTCAAAAACAAAGCTAAAGGAAACCGAATGCCATTAATGAACATAAGAATATGTTCTTACTAATTCAGATGGTAAATCAAATGGCACTCTCCCTAACCCACTGACCTCCCACCCGGCTCTGGGGCCTCTCTCTCTCTCTGTCCCAGGCATGGGTTTGGAGGGCCAGCGGCAGTGCGTGGACCGCTCCTTCTCCAAAGGCTGGAGCCGCGACCAGCCGGGCCAGGCGGCCGCCATGAGGCAGCGCAGTGCCACCACCGCCGGCTCCCCCGGCCTGGAGAAGGCCAGGAACATCGTCCGCCAGAAGACCGTCGGTACGTGTGTGTGTGTGTGTGGGTGGGTGACGTTGTGGGTGTGTGTGTGTGTGATCTCAGTTTCACAGATGAAGGGAGTAAGTGTGTGTGTGTGTGTGTGCGCGTGTGCGTGTGGCTGTTACTGTCTCCGTTCTCACTACGCTTAAAGGAAGTGTTTTTAGTTTTATCTAGTTTACAGATTTCAGTTTACATGATAAAAATTTGCGGTCGGCCATGTTCCCATCAGCCAAGCGTGTGCTATTTGAATCGTCTGTGCCATTGCTGCGTCGGTACAGGAATTTAGACAATGAGCCCTGGAACACAGCGGAAACAGCCAGTGATGGATCTCTGTGTACAAAGTCCTACAGCGTGTGTGTGTATTCAGACCGCCCTTCTGGTACCAGTCCAATGACGCACACACGCACAGAGACTCGCTTCCTGGAAAATGTCGTCGCCAAGGAATGTCCTGCTCGATGACCGTGTCACAGTCCAGCCCGATGTACACACACGGTGGATACAGATAGCGTGCTAAATTAGGTTTCGGACGCACTATTTCCATCATGTGCATGCATGCACTATAAGGGTCCTAACGTTGTGTGGTTACTTTAAGTTCAAACTAGAATGTGCTCCAGACTCTCAATTGCGTTACTTGGACTCTATCGCCAAACAGGCCAAAAAAGGCTACGGGAGGTTAAAAGGAAGATTTTACTTGCGGGCCAGTAAATTAACATTAAGCATCTACTACTAAAAAGGCCAGGAATTCTTCTTTGGGTGTAATCCAGCAGAACCTGGTCAGCTGGCTATTGGGCTATGTGGTTTGATGTAGCACACTGCTGATACAAAACTAAGAATAACCAAGCAAATATTTCTTCACGTCAGACACCGTACCTCAACCACTGAACGTCTGTAGCTTAATGGTAAGGGGATGAGTTAAAGTAACATCCATATAGAGCTCTCTTCTAGGTAGCATTGCCTCTTCTAGGTAGCATTGCCTTTCCAGCCACACCGGTAGCTGTAGCGCTTTCACTGGCCTCTCACCGTCTGTTCTCCTAAAGCTGACCTGTTGTTCCTTCCCTTCTCTTTCAACCCCTATCCCCTTCCCTACACATGATGTCTCTTTATTAATCTTTCTGTCATTACCTCGCTCTCGTTCCATGGGTCCCTCCAATCTTTCCTGTGTCGTTCCTCTCATACTTTGCTATTCCTCTGTATCTCTCTTTGTCTTCTCACCAAACAACGCCCCCCTTTCCCCATTCACATAAACTGTGTTCCCTACTTTTACTGCCACTATCCAACACTCTCAATCACTTCTTCTGTTCCACCGTCTCTCTCTCTCTCTCTCTCTCTCTCTCTCTCTCTCTCTCTCTCTCTCCTCTCTCTCTCTCTCTCTATGTCTCTCTCTCTCTCTCTCTCTCTCTCTCTCTCTCTCTCTCTCTCTCTCTCTCTCTCTCTCTCTCTCTCTCCTCTCTCTCCTCTCTCTCTCTCTCCTCTTCTCTCTCTTCTCTCCTCTATGTCTCTCTCTCTCTCTCTCTCTCCTCCTATGTCTCTCTCTCTCTCTCTCTCTCCTCTATGTCTCTCTCTCTCTCTTCTCTCTCTCTCTCTCTCCTCATGTCTCTCTCTCTCTCTCTCTCTCTCTCTCTCTCTCTCTCTCTCTCTCTCTCTCTCTCTCTGTCTCTCTCTCTCTCTCTCTCTCTTCTCTCTCCTCTATGTCTCTCTCTCTCTCTCTCTCTTCTCTCTCTCTCTCCTCTATGTCTCTCTCTCTCTCTCCTCTATGTCTCTCTCTCTCTCTCTCCTCTATGTCTCTCTCTCTCTCCTCTATGTCTCTCTCTCTCTCTCTCTCCTCTATGTCTCTCTCTCTCTCTCCTCTATGTCTCTCTCTCTCTCTCTCTCTCTCTCTCTCTCTCTCTCTCTCCTCTATGTCTCTCTCTCTCTCCTCTATGTCTCTCTCTCTCTCCTCTATGTCTCTCTCTCTCTCTCTATGTCTCTCTCTCTCTCTCCTCTATGTCTCTCTCTCTCTCTCCTCTATGTCTCTCTCTCTCTCTCTCTCTCTCTCTCTCTCTCTCTCTCTCTCTCTCTCCTCTATGTCTCTCTCTCTCTCCTCTATGTCTCTCTCTCTCTCCTCTATGTCTCTCTCTCTCTCTCTCCTCTATGTCTCTCTCTCTCTCTCTCTCTCCTCTATGTCTCTCTCTCTCTCTCTCTCCTCTCTCTCTCTCTCTCTCTCTCTCTCTCTCTCTCTCCTCTCTCTCTCTCTCTCTCTCTCTCTCTCTCTCTCTCTCTCTCTCTCTCTCTCTCTCTCTCTCTCTCTCTCTCTCTCCTCCTATGTCTCTCTCTCTCTCTCTCTTCTCTCTCTCCTCTATGTCTCTCTCTCTCTCTCTCTCTCTCTCTCTCTCTCTCTCTCTCTCTCTCTCTCCTCTATGTCTCTCTCTCTCTCTCTCTCTCTCTCTCTCTCTCCTCTATGTCTCTCTGCACTGTCACTCGCCCGCCCACCCCAGCCCTGCGGAGCTGCTCCACGGGGGATTCTCTGCTCTCCTCAGCCTTTATCCGCAGTGCTAAGAGTGCTCCTGCTCTGGCCCCGCCTCTTCCTGTTCTCCACCACCACCAACACTTTCCCTTACTACCCCCTCTAGCTGACCAGCTGGCAGGTATACTCTGTCTGTCTGTCACTTCAGGTCTCTGCCTGCCTGCCTGCCTGCCTGCCTGCCTGCCTGCCTGCCTGTTCACCTGCAATAACAAACCTTCTACTGTCTGCCCATCCGTCTGACATTCAAGACAGTTTGTCTCTGTAGTTCTACCTTTATGTAAGCCTGATTATTTGCCAGTCCTTGCGTCCTTTGAGACCTTGCTGTTGTTGTTGTATGGTGCATCCCTCAATACTGCTTGCCTGCCCTTGTGTCGGTTTACTGCGTTGTTTTCTTAGGAACTTGTCTCGTTTCCTTCCTGCAGTATTTTTTGACGTATACAGATTTGGCTTTGCGTGTGTTGACCTTAGTTGTACGCCCCTAGTGTATTAGTTTCCATTTCGTCGTGGCGTATCTTGTTTTTTCCCTTCCCAGCTCGCCTTCCTGACGGCCTTTTTGTAATGCGTTCCGCCTTGTCCCACTTGAGCCTTTTCTTCACTTGCACAGTCTTTGTACTTTCCAATTACAAGTCTGTTCCCGCCGACTGCCTAAACCAGTCCTCCCTGCCTCTTTTCCCCGCTGTTTCGGCCTCCCACCCTGTTTCAGCTATGTGTTCCCTTCCTGCTACCCACTTGGCGCAGCATTAGAGTCGATGGGAATGTGCAATGTCTTTTATTATTATCTACTATGGTTTGGCTTGGTTTTTGGCCAGTCCTTTTCCCACATGTCATGGGATTTGCATGTGAATTGCATATTCTAAAATCAAAAAAACACATTTTTTACTTTGTGCGTTACATGATTCCGTGTGTGTCATGGTGCCTACATACCACTGACTACAGTTCAGCCACCTCTGTGCCACTTTGTGAGCCCTTAATTGACTCAGTCCCATATGGAGGCTGCAGATATAACCTTGTTTATTGTCATAATGCTTGGAATGCTGTGGGTTTGCATGTCGTTTGTGCTTAAAGAAAAACATTGTATATGTTTTTTGTGAGTTCTATGGATCTGCAATGCAAACATACCACAGCATCTATCCGTCCATGATGATTAACCTTGCTCTTGTGTGACCAAACTTTTCCCACGATGATGCTGGCAATATGTTGGAATTGTAAAAAACGCAAAAATGACTTACAAATAGTGTGTCAATAATGTCGTCCGCCTCACTGCACCTTGGTCCTGATATGAGTGTTCTGATGGCTGTTTTTGTTTTCTTCTTAACAATTTAACTCGTACTTATTTGTGGGCGCAGTCGGACCCCGTACTAACCCCACCCCCTTCTCCCCTGTCACCCAATCACCAGACCTCGAGGACCCGCCCATCACCCTGACACCCCGCCCCTCCCGCATGCGCCACTCCTCGCAGAGCGAGGAGGCGCCCAGCGCTTCCTGCTCCGAGGTCTTCCAGGGCGGGTCATGTGACCTGGAGTCGGCCCCGCCCCCGGTGCTGGCGCGGAGCAGCAGCGCCTCCGACGTGGTCATGGAGCCCTTCGTCACGGAGCGGGCCAAAGGTGACGAGCCCCCCGGCGACCCCCGCACCACCCCCGATTCTTCGCACCACCTCACCCCCACTTTCTCACAGCTCACAGCCAGTAGCCTCGCCACGCCACCACCCCCCCCGCCGCACTCCCCCGCCTCTGACCCCCTGGCCTCCCACCGCGCCGTCCTCTCGTCCTCCTTGGACGAGCTGGGTGACGGCGTGCTGTACGCCCAGCTCTGGCCCGGCCCGGCCCCTCGAGGCCGGGCCCCCCGCTCCGACTGGGCCAGCGTCTCGGACTCGGCCCTCGTCTTCTCCCCCGAGAGAGAGATGGACGAGGAGGACGGGGCAGCGGGAGAAGAGGAGGACGACCTGTTCTCCTCCATCAGGGATTACCTCACCCAGAGGGGGGCCGAGAGGCGGGAGGAGGCCACGGCCGCGGGGGGGAAGGGGAAGGAGGGCGCCGGGGGAGCCACCGACCCCGGCGCCGCCGCCGCCGCCGCCACGGCGCCCCAGCCCGTGCTGGTGCAGACGGGCATAGCTAGGACCCAGGTAGGGCAGCTAGGGCAGGTCCGGGAGGCCAGGCAGGTGGCCCGGGAGGACGGGCCGACGAGCAAGGACGCCCGACAGGTAAGTAAAGCGGGGCGGCACGGCAGCGAGGACTCGGGGGAGGAGACGGAGGCGGAGCAGCGCAGCATCTACGAGTGCCTGGAGCTGCAGTGCCCGTGGCCGTCGCCCGGCAGCGGCAGCTCTAGCCTAGAGAGGCAGGCCGGCCGCCGGGAGAGAAGGGAAGGGAGACGGAGACGGGGACGAGAGGGGAGGGGATCAGGGAAGGGACCGTAAGGAAGTTGTGGTGTCGTCGTCGTCGTCGTGTCGTCGTCGTCGTCCGAGAAGCGCCTCCAGCTAACAAGGCAGGAGCCGCCGGAGCCGGAGGTCGGCGGCGGCCCCGCCGCGAGCCCCCCCTCCCAGACCCCCAGCCCGGAGATGTCCCGGGGCAAGCTTGCCCGCGGGCGCCCCAAGAAGCGGCAGGCGAGCGGGGTCCACGTGAGCTTCCGGCCCGCCACCGAGTCGGTGCAGTTCCACAACCCCCTGGAGAGCAAGGAGGCCCACTGGAGGGCCCGGCTGCGGCGCCTCAGCCACTTCCACACGCACAGCCACTCCGCCGGGGAGCGGCCGGGCACCCCGCCCGGGGCCAAGGCGGGGCCGGGCGGTCCGGGAGGGTTACCCGGGGTGGGCCTCAAGGCAGGGCTCCACGAGAAGGAGCCCCCGGTGGCCGGCCCCGGCGTTGCCGGGGACCGGTCGGGGCCCGGGGGACAGGACTGCAGCGACCAGGACGAGGAGCGCCCGGCGGGGGGCGCGGCCCACCCGGAGAAGGCGGCCGGGGCCAACTCCTCCGGGGTGAGGGGCCGCCTGGGCCGCTCCGGCCTGCGGCCCCGCGGGTCCCGCTCTCGCTCCCAGGAGCCCCGACACCACCACCAGGTGGCCCTGCTGGGCGGGGTCTATAAGACGGTGGTGCACGCCCTGTCCTCCAAGCCGCGGCCCCGGGGCCAGGGCTCGTCCCAGGGCTCGTCCCCGCAGCGGCAGGTCCGCGGGGCCCCTGGCGACGCGCCCCTCAGGGACCTCTACTCCCACGTCCTGGGCTACTTTGGACGCAAGACCGCGACGGCAGCAGGTGAGGATGGCAGTGAGGCCCCGGCGGCCGCCGTGCTCGCAGAGGGCGCCCGTGCAACCATCAAGACACTTCTGAAACAACACAAAAACACCCGCTGCCACTTTCTCTTCCGTTTTTTTTGGCTGTTTTTTAACCGGTCTGTTCTGACGAATGACTTTTTTTTTATGTTTTTCATTTTTTTTGGGCTGACACTCATCATCTTGCTGCTGGATTGAACCTCAAATTTCCTTTTTTTTTTTTGTTTTCTCTTGAACGAGCCCATTCTCCAACCCTCTCTCCCCCACCACCTCTCGAGTCCCCCCCATCCCCTCTCCCTCTGTCTTCCCACCTCGGAAGGGCTTCAGACCTTTAACCCCCTCTTCCCTCACCCTGGTCTTCTCCCCCCCCCCCCCACCCCCCCTCTTCTCTTCCGCCCCCCCTTCTGGATGTTGCATGCGGCCTCCTTGTGCCTTCTCCTCCTCCTCCTCCGCCGCCTCTTCCTTGGACTCCGGCCATCTCCTGCTGTCACCGAGGAACACCACATCCAAACCAGAAAACGTCTTTCTTTAAGAGACAAAGAATAGACGTGGTGTCACGAACTCCCCAGGCGCCGTCATAGGGAGATACCTTCCTAGACCAGTAGGGGGTATCATCGACCCACAAACGGGGAACGCACCTATTTACACTATCGTGGTCAGGAAGGTTGGGTAGGAAATAGTACATTTTAATAATGGATATTGCACAATGAAAAATAGCACGATGTCGGTGGTGGTGAAAAGACCATATCTTGAAAACAAATGCGAAATTCATTTTTTTTTTAAAACTAAAAAACAAAACATTCCTAGTGAAATGTTCACTTTATTAAGTGTTGGCATGTATTAAGGATGTTCCACCTGATGTTTTGTGTTTGCAAACAAACGCATAATGACATTGGTTTAGTTCCCCTACGTCTACGTCTCACAAACACTGAGCACTATCGCCGCGTGACACCGTTGTTGACTTGGCCATCTCTCTCAAGGCCCACACCACATCTCGTGATGTCCGCTATGGTACTGCAGCTGTCCATGAGCATTTCACTAATCGTCTCTGGAATGATCGTCTTAACTTTTGATATCATATGGATACCTTAATCCTTGATATATTCATTAGTGGCACAACTGTAGTCGTGTTCCTGCTCAGACTGCTATGTGTAAATGTTGCTAGGCAACAACTCAATGGATATATCAGTCTCCACAAGTTGGTGTTAATTCATCCTTTTGGAAAATACGTATTTATTTTCTGCTTTCGTTTTGGAACGCGTCTTGAGTTTGTTAATCTATATTGCATACATTTTTCGATTCTACTATATTACACAATATAATATAGAAACTTGACTTCTAAAGGGAATTATAAAAAAAAAGAAGCATCCCTCGTTTAAAATCCAACACGGGTAATTAGCGCGATGGTGAACCTCAAACTGCAATCCACTGCGTTCCCATTTAGCCAACAGGATTAGTGTTTTATAGATTACAGATTCAGGAACCCTGGAGGGATGACATGCTGAACATAAGGGCCAGATTTAGGAAACGTAAGGGGAGCATGCTGATCATAATGTCAGCTCAGGAAACTAAAGGGTTAACATGCTGAACATAGTGTCTCATTAAGGAAATGTAAGGGTTAACATGCTGGACATAGTGTCTTATCAAGGAAACGTAACCCTAAGAAAGATAAGGGTAACGTTCTGAATGTAGTGTCAGATTTAAGAAACATGAGGGTAACATACTGAATATAGTGTCCGATTTCAGAAAGGTAGGGGTAACATGCTGAACGTAGCGGTTTATTGCATCCATCTTGTGTGGTTTACCTGTCTGCCTGTGCTGAAGTTAACCTATTAATCCTAATCATTGACTGACCAACTTACCATTGCTTATACCGTGAGCTCTTGCACCGACTGGAACAAATCATCGTAACAGTACTAATGTACACCTGTGGTATGGTGCCTGTTTGGCCATAACATGGTGGTTATTATTTTTCTTCCTCCCTCTCTCGCTCACTGCATGTTGTGAGTTTAAACTCCTGCACTGCTTCCACTGGTTGGTTATGGCGTACGCCTGTATCGTGGGGTTGTCCTTTGTTGTTTTAACACCAGTCTGCTGGCAGTAAACAAACACTCTTTCCAACACTGCTGTTCAATGTCACACCTACATTTAAGAACCACACAATTCCAAACATAGTGGTATGGGAAGCCTAACAAAAAAACGGCACTATTCAAGACAAGCCTGTGTACAAATTTAGCATTTGATAGCGCTCTATATTCTTTAAGGGGAATTCCTCAGCAGCATGAAAAAAGTATCCAATGATCAATACGACGTGAAGTAAGATATATATATATATAGACTCTACATAAAGAGACCATCAGTCAAAACGCACACGGCACTATCGACAAGCGTCGGTGTAAACGGTGTAGTCGGTGTAGTCCAACACACAAGAGCATTTACGTTCTAACCATTGCTTGACGTGACTTGACATGCTTTAGGGAGTTTTCCCCTGTGGGACAAACCTCAATCAGGTGTCGGGGACACATTGTTGTTGTGCCGGAGGTATGTAATTAACTTCATTGTAAACGTGGCCTTGTTTCTTGGTAAAGAGGTGCAGAGCAGAAAACAGGCTGAATAGGGCTGATGGGGTAAGTCGATGTATTTGGATTCAAAAGCATCGCTCAAACAGCTACTGAGTAGCTTCCTGCACGTCTTTGGATCAGTACATTTCTTTCAGTCCGTGGGTTTTATGTTGATGTGTGTATACTGTATATACAAAATACACATAAAACCCACAAGATGTTCAGATGGACTGTATGGTCATTGATTAATAGGGTGCTTATTTTCGACATAGACTGTGTCATCCATTTGTGTATCCCTGCTGTGACATTTCGGCTGATTCTAAACGTGTGTCACGGTTTCCCTGCAAAACAGGTCATTTAATTCCACTGAAAGGGTTTCCACATAGACTACGCATATCTTTCCCACCACCACCCCATTAATGATTAAGTGTGTGCGTGTGTGTGTGTGTGCGTGTGTGCGTGTGTGCGTGTGTGTGTGTGTGTGTGTGTGTGTGTGTGTGTGTGTGTGTGTGTGTGTGTGTGTGTGTGTGTGTGTGTGTGTGTGTGTGTGTGTGTGTGTGTGTGTAGCCAATAAGGAGGAGGTGGTCCAGAAAGCACGTCCGGTCTCCAGCGACGTTGGCGGCGCCAACCCCAACTTCTCGGACCTGATGGACGAGTTCATCGCGGAGAGGCTGAAGGTGAGGGCAGGGCCCATGTAGGAGCAGACCGGGTTTTTGGAGACAGTGGGTCTGTCTCCCCGTGAGACGGCAACAGGCCCTGTTTGAGGTCAATACTATCGCTGGTTGTCTATTGGGATCTCATACAATTAGGATAAATAGTTGTGACATTCAATGTTGTGATACTATCTAATTGTGTATATATATATTCAATTTAATTCAGACTAAATGTCTAAATAAATTCTGATGGGAAGCTGTGCATTTTAAAATGTGCAAGTATGTCATACTTTACTTTTTTCTTTTGTGTTTTACGATTATGCATATTGTGCTTACTGTCATGTTTAATGCTTTATTTATTAACACTCACTCACAAGATACAAGATGTTTATTGTCATATACACAATGGAAACATAGTTTGCACCGGGCAATGAAATTCTTAATTTGCAAGTTCCCTTCACACAAAATATGCTTAAAATAAAGTAGATAAATAAACTGATAAAAAAAAGGAAAAAAAAAGAGCAGAATTCTCACTCACTCACTCACTCACTCACTCACTCACTCACTCACTCACTCACTCACTCACTCACTCACTCACTCACTCACTCACTCACTCACTCACTCACTCACACTATACGGTTTACCAAACCTCCTAGCCCTTGGTTTTCCTCAGAGTCGCCGTGGCAGCAGCCCAGGCAGTCTGGAGATCCCCAAGGACCTGCCGGAGCTCCTGGATCGGCGGCCAGGGTCCCGGGTCACGGGCCTCGGACGACCCGCGGCCCATCGACGACCCCGGGGTTCCCTCAGAGTGGACCTCTCCCGCCAGCGCCAGCGGCTCGGACGTCGTCAGCTCCGACAGCCAATCGGATTCCTTTAATGCCTTTCAGTACACCAGCTGCAAGTTTGACAGTAAGAAAGAGGTTATTTTTTGATAAGCTTCACTTGAGACCAAACTATCCTCCTTCAGTCGCTAGCTCCCACACACTTGAAGCCTGGCTAATGGCCTCCTGCCTGATTGTGCTCCAGCCTTCACCTTCAGCTCAGACCTTGGCACCGCAGCAGCAGGAGGGGGATCTGACGGAGGCGGCGGGCGGGGAAGCTCCCTAGACCAGGACAGCCTGGGAGGGGGCATGGCCTGCGAGGAACAGGAAGTGGCCAGTCTGACGACGCTCCACCTCGACTCGGAGACCAGCAGCCTCAGTCACACCGTCACCGTCACTGGTATATATATATAGGCCCTCACAGATTATACAACCTATACCAGAGACCATTACAGATTAAAGACTTTATACAAGAGACCATTACAGATTATACAACCTATACCAGAGACCATTACAGATTATACACTTTATACAAGAGACCATTACAGATTATACAACCTATACCAGAGACCATTACAGATTATACACTTTATACGAGAGACCATTACAGATTATACAACCTATACCAGAGACCATTACAGATTATAGACTTTATACAAGAGACCATTACAGATTATACAACCTATACCAGAGACCATTACAGATTATACACTTTATACAAGAGACCATTACAGATTATACAACCTATACCAGAGACCATTACAGATTATACACTTTATACCAGAGACCATTACAGATTATAGACTTTATACAAGAGACCATTGCAGATCATACACTTTATACAAGAGAACTTTACTGATTATACACTTTATACAAGAGACCATTACAGATTATACACTTTACACAAGAGACCATTACAGATTATACACTTTATACCAGAGACCATTACAGATTATACACTTTATACAAGAGACCCTTACAGATTATACACTTTATACAAGAGATCCATTACAGATTATACACTTTATACAAGAGATCCTTACACATTATACACCCTTCATCTGTTTTGTGTTATTCCTCTGTAGGCAAACTAGCTGCACCAGTTTCGTGGTTACAAAATACTATCATCATGGCATTTACAAAAGTGAGTGTGTTCCAGGTTCAGAGAGTGCAGAGTCTCCCGTGCATTCCCTGGGGGGCTCTCGGTCCCAGACCCCCTCCCCGGCAACGCTGACGGTGGAGCACGCAGAGCGCACACACTCCCACTCGCACACACCCACCTGCAACTGGACCAGAAGCTGCACCACGCGGCCCTGCAGACCCCCGACCACGGTGAGACATCCACACGTCCTCACTCACTCACTCACTCACTCACTCACTCACTCACTCACTCACTCACTCACTCACTCACAGGCTGTGTTACAGATACACAAATACATGAAACCGTGTTTTGTAAATCCGTCAATTGTATACGTTAGCAGGGTGTCCGCGCATCCTTAAAAAGTCTTAAATAGTCTTAAATTCATGTTTCTAAATTTTAGGCTTTAAAAAGTCTTAAATTCGTTACAAATGTCATATGCTGGTCTTAAATACTATACCTCAAGGTCTTACATTTGTCGGGCAGGACTATTTTTATTTTTTATTTTTTCTAGTGGAACTTTTCAGGAAGGACATGTAGAGAGGCTTCTTTCTTGCTAGCTGCATATATAAACGATTATCTGCGTGCTTGCTAGCTAGTCTGCGACAATGGGTAGGTGCAAATTCAAGGACAGTTGGCTGGAAGACGTCCGTTTCCGAAGTTGGCTCGCGTCTGTTGCCAACCCCCACCGTTCGCGTGTGTTTAGGTCTTAAATTTCATTCAAGGTGGTATTAAAAAGGTCTTAAAAAGTCTTAAATTTGACTCGCTGAAACCTGCAGATACCCTGGTTAGACACAATGCAGGAAAGATCCGTTAGGGGTGTATGTATTTCGATATTAAACGGTTATGTACTCCATCTACGTATATGCTTCAAACAGTATAAGACTACAGGGATGTTCTTCACTGGGAGTATTTCACGACCGATGTTTATTTGTAGGTATTTAAGTGTCCACTTGCACATGGGGAATGTTGAAATGGGCCCCATTCTTGCATACGACATTCTTGATCTCTTAATTTATCTTGTTTCATATGGGGAGATATTTCCAAGGGCCTTTTTGATCCATTGAAGGACCGGTTGGTCTCTGTGTTCCTTTAGAAACGACTGAGGACTGTAGTGTGATGGCTGGGGGCTCTTTGATCGGTTGGCATGCCGACGTCGCTACGGTAATGTGGCGGAGGATGCTGGGTATCCTGGGAGACGTCAACACCATCAAGGACCCAGAGATCCACGCCCAGGTGTTTGACTATCTGTGTGAGCTGTGGCAGAACTTGTCCAAGGTGTGTACTTCCCCAAACTGCCATACAGTGCTTTTTATTCCTTAATTAATGTTTTTTTATAGAACTACGTTTTGAATGTAAACATCAGTTACTTTCTATGTATTTACTCATGTATTTTCAGTATTTACTCATGTATTTTAAATTTTTTTGGTTGTTCCCTCCCAGATCCGGGATAATTTGGGCATTTCTCTGGACAACCAATCATCTCCACCGCCTCCGGGTCTGATCCCGCCCCTCAGAATCCTAACACCATGGCTGTTCAAGGTAGGGCAAGAGACCTTTTAAGAGCATTCAAGCACACCGTCTTGCAAATTCCCTGAGGGTTTTCAGGCCCTGACAAAATCACGGATCACACCTTGTGTGTCCTCCAGCCGGGGGGGACGGGGTACCTAGCACGCCAGACTCTTCCTGCTCGTACCATTTCTCCCACCAGGCTACCAATACAAAGTTCCGAAATCGAAGTGCCTGGTGTCGCCCATGTAGCTAACAACAAGCTTAGGAATCGAGGCTGCCGTCCCATTTAGAGGATTCCGAATTCTTCCTTCTGTAATCGACATGGATCATCTGTAGCTTTGAGAGTCCCTTTGAGAAACCACGGATTGATCGTCCCACCGTCGCCGTGGGAACTGTGAATGGTTTGAGTGGTTCCCATGCCGACCCAGATTGACCGGAAGAAAAGGGTAAAATGTCCTGTATGCAATTGTCAGGCCCCTATGGCTATTGTGGCTTTAAACCAGGGAGCATTTGATGGAAAATGAAAGGAGAAGTGGCTAAAGTGAGAAGCGATGTTCGAGGAAACCTCAACAAAAGGTTCTTGAATCAATCATAAATGAGCAGTGTACCTATTCCGAGCAGGTCGGCTGATCCTAAGAGCTTCCCTGGTAAAGACGCAATGTTGATTTTTTTTAGGGTTCTTAGTATTTTATCTTGCGCATCGAAAAAAGGAAGAAAAGCAGTCTGCGAGTGCAATCATACGATTGCAGTTTTTACAGTTTAAGCTAGCACCATTCTAAAATTGTTCTGACTGAAATCCTGTTTCAAGCAATGTGTATGTTGAGCACTTTTGACCTCTCATTCTAGGAACACACATTATACTTCCTTTTTTCAACCACATTGTATTATTGTTATTGTTTCGTATCAAACAGGATAGTACGTATATGGTGCATTTAAGATGCAATAGAGGTAAAGGTACAGGTTTTAGTAAGTTATGTAACATCCAGTCGAGGTGCAGGTTTTAATGCTTTATTTCGGGCTGTGGGTATCATGGCCCACCGGCCCATCCTGACTTTGGCTATTCCCACTTTGTCCCTTCTGACGGCCACACCACCATGGCCCCTGGCAAGGATAGACAAAGCCCGGTTGGGGCTAGAGGGGTTGGTCAAAGCCAGATGGGGCCGCTTGGGAATGGACAAAGTAATCTTCCTGAACAACCCGCTTGTATAATTATAAATGTTTAACTTTTAAACAAGCCTTAAAAAGTGACAAAACAGACAGACTTTTTCCCAACTCCCAATTCAGATATTATTTGTCACAAAGCTGTACGGACAAATTTTCCACATCAGCCATGCTTTCCATGAATTCAATTGTCATAATTATCCCCCAAGATATCACATTAGATGTGCGTATAGTGAAGCTAGTGTGACAGTTCCTTCTCCTCTTCGGCCATTTCCAAAGACTAGAGGAACTCTTTGATCTGAAACCTTTTGAATCATTTGAAACATGACCTGCTTCATCAGGACTCTCTTGCAAACAAGGTGCCGTGGTATTGTAAGTGATGCTCTTGTTGTGTGTGTGTGTGTGTGTGTGTGTGTGTGTGTGTGTGTGTGTGTGTGTGTGTGTGTGTGTGTGTGTGTGTGTGTGTGTGTGTGTGTGGCCTCCAGGCGACCATGCTGACGGAGCGCTACAAGCAGGGGAAGCTCCACGCCTACAAGCTGATCTGCAGGATCATGAAGAGGCGCCAGGACGTGTCCCCCAACACAGACTTCCTCACACACTTCTACAACATCATGCACCACGGCCTTCTGCACCAGGACCAGGTACACCACTGCCCCGTCTGTGTCTGTGATCCTATCCAGTCCTTCTTTCTGAAACGTTGTTGGGTTGATGTCCCGGGACTGACTAATTATTAGTTCCATAAGAGTGATTGAAGGTGTTTTGGTTTACTGTAAGTTTGATTCAGACTTAAGTATTGAATGTACTTAGTATTGGAATTTTCCACAATATAACCACTTGTAGTGTAAAACGTGTGTGTGTGTGTGTGTGTGTGTGTGTGTGTGTGTGTGTGTGTGTGTGTGTGTGTGTGTGTGTGTGTGTGTGTGTGTGTGTGTGTGTGTGTGTGTGTGTGTGTGTGTGTGTGTGTGTGTGTGTGTGTTCCGGCCCTCAGGACATAGTGAACACCATCATCAAGCACTGCAGCCCCCGGTTCTTCAGCATCGGCCTTCCCGGAGCCACCATGCTCATCCTGGACTTCATCATCGCCGCTGCTCGCGTCACCGCCTGCTCCTCGCTCAACGTAAGAACAACACGCAGCCCCCCACAGCCACGTACCAGCGCAGACCCACACACTCAAACCACACTGTACGCACATGGCAACTGGACTCCACGCACATCGCAGGACGGTGAACAAAAGGCAACGATTAGGGCAAGAAAAACAGCAACCCTTTCCAGTAGCAATACAGCTTTTTTATACACCTTTTTCCACCAAAATGAGCGTATATATGTGGAGATCTAAAACACAGGAACACCCATTAAAAAAGGGGATTTAATCCTTTTTCCACGACCAAACGAGTATGGATTTTTACCCGAATGTTAGTGGTTGTTAGTGGGTTTCTCTTTGGGGGGAAATGGGCTTGAGTCTGGAGTGTGACGGCTCCCTTGTGCCCGTGTCCACAGGCTCCCAGGGTGGAGGCGCAGGTGCTGCTGGGCTCCCTGGTGTGTCTCCCCAACCTGTACGAGGAGCTGCCGGCCCTGCACCCCACCACGGCCGACCTGGTGCTCACCAAGTTCACCGACGTCAAGGTGAACGCCCGGCCTTCACCCGGCTTGAAATATGCATGCATACTCTCAGGACCATTATCGTTGTCTGAGGTTTCGGGGCTGGGAGTCAGAGCTCTTTGGATAAATGCACAGCCGCTGAAGACGGGAGATGCAGCGTTCAACATCAAAGTGCAGTAATGGTGACACATTTTCTGGCAAAGAAGGGAACAGCTCAACTAGGATGAATGGGCGCAGGAACCTTGTCATGCTAGCCTTGTTGCTCAGAGCCCCCACACGACGAAGGTGCCCTCGCGTCGTAACGACCCGCATGGATGCTGAAGCTCTGTTCATATTGTGATCATTTGCAGAGGGTGATCTTTTCAAAAGAGAAGATCCAAAAAAGAGGAAAATAGTCAATGCAACGCTATGCAATTGTGCGTCTCTGAACTAAAAAATGTTGACGGTCTTGCCAGGGTTCTTTCTTTCTAAAAGCACAAAGCACATGGGGGAAGCGAAATAATGTTTTTAACATTTTGTGTCCGATAGACACTGCGTACATTTAGTGTCCGATAGACACTGCGTACATTTAGTGTCCGATAGACACTGCGTACATTTAGTGTCCGATAGACACTGCGTACATTTAGTGTCCGTACTACACAGAGCGAGCAAAGAAACACAGCCCAGCGTCCGTTCACGCTCCATGCGCTGGGCTCCATTAAATGACATGATTATGTTTTGTGCTACAAATATGAGGAGATATTTGTGCTTCGGGCCTAACACAATCTTTACCTGGCAGCATCACCCCGTCATACATCTCCCATGTGGGGGGCCGCGCCTCTCCATGGGGGGGCCCGTCGGTGGCTGGTTCAGCGCCAGCAGAGTAATGGCTCATTAGCTATTCGGCTAACACCGCGCGCTAATGCGGCAGCGTGGCTGTTATTGGCGATGCCGTGTAAACAGCTAATGCCATGTGTCCCGGCGTCCAAGACCGGTACACAGGGGTTTAATATTTTATTTCATCCCTTGCCAAACAGAAATCTGGGTTTGAATCCCTAAGCTTTCATTAATACTGATTAACGGGTTAATGGAGTATGTGTTTTGAATCGGATACTTTTTTTTTTTTTTGCTGAAGTTGTAATTCATATTTTTCTGGCTTCACTCTCAGGAGCACATTATCAAACACATCTTGACCTCCGCCAAAGATGAACCCTCCGCTCCTGCAAGGTAAGGTGTGGTGTGTGTGTGTGTGTGTGTGTGTGTGTGTGTGTTGTGTGTGTGTGTGTGTTGTGTTGTGTGTGTGTGTGGTGTGTGTGTGTTGTGTGTGTTTGTGTGTGTGGTGTGTGTGTGTGGTAACCATTTCTACCTACCATGTCCTACCTTTTAGCCTCCCCCTCTCACTATGTCTCCATCGCATCTCTGTGTGTGCAGGTGTGTGGCCCTGTGCAGCCTGGGGATCTGGCTGTGTGAGGAGCTGGTCCGAGGCACCCAGCACCCCCAGATCAAGGAGGCACTCAACGTGCTGTGTGTCACTCTGAAGGTCAGCCGCGTAGCCCTGGACACCTCACTTTTCTTCCTTCATGTCACTCAGGATCAGAAGTCGAAAGAGACTACACTAGCATCGATCCTAACTAACCTAATTGTTATGAATGTTGTGAATTTTATGCATTTTGTTTTTGCTACAAAAAAAAAGCAGCATTACCTTCTGTTGCTATCCTGGTAGTCACAATATTTCACGTAGCAATGCACACTAATGCTTTACTATTCCTTGTGACTACCAGTCGATGCAGTGTAGCTTTTCCCCCGTTGTGGAGTTCTGAAATCCTCCATTTCCCCGCAGCAGTGCTGGTGTTGGAACCGGGGGAACGTTGTCATACATGGCTGAGCACGTTACTATTGAGGTTTTTAAGATGCTACAATAAGGGAAGCTGTTTTCCTCCTCTTCTGTTGACTCTGTATCCCATCCATTTCAATGTTAAGGAGTACTAAACAAGTGTTCCCTTTTGACGGAAGAGGTAAGGGATTGGTGGTAGTAGGGATGCCGAGAGGGAGGTGAAAACACTGACATAACCCAGAGCTGAAGCTTGGGTATAATCCAGGAGGAACATCGGTTGGAAAAAAACAAAATGTTGTTGAAGGGAGTATCAATTGGCCATGTAGCAATAGCAGGCCGTTTCTGGCATTTCAGATTTCACAATTGAAGTCTCCCAACAGCCGTACAATAAATGAATAATAAATATAAATTTAGGCCAGAATACCCATGGCGTGGCAAAGGGAGCCAAGTGTGGCCGGACTAAAACAGGCCTGGCTGATTACTGCCGGTAGGATTTGTCACGGTGTGAATGGCCGCAGAGTGTTGTGCTGTGTATCACAGGCCATTGGACTTGGAGGCCTGAGCGTTGGAGAAATGCAGTCCAAGATGTACTCTGTCATCTGGGGCCAAATGGCCCCGTCACTCTTTCTTCTTCATTATTGGTGTCCAACACACACAGATGCACACATGTACACACACGCACCTTGTCCACCTTGGACTCACTTGGTGCTGCATCGGCAGCCAGTAGCCTGCTAAGATACCACTGCGCCACAGAGGCACACACACACACACACACAAACACACAGGCGTGTGTACGTCTTCCCCGGGAGGGGACCCTGGACCGTCAATATGTTTGGTACCTCTTCAGATAGGAGACTAATCCAAAGGGGAATGCTGCAAGCTGTCACAAAGACGTGGACACACACATGCGCACACACACACAAACACACACAAACGCATGTGCTTGTCCACTTTGGAATCTCTTGCCTTCATACCAACAGCCAGATGCCTCAGACACTTACACACACACATACAGACACTTACACACACACATACACACACACGCACACTCACACGCACACGCACGCACGCACGCAGAATTATGTGCATCATTTTCACATCCTAAAGGCTTTTGTTCATTGTCCTCCTATTTTCTCCCCGGCTGTGTGTGTGTGTGTGTGTGGTTTGACAACTAACTAGTGCTTGAAGCCCAGCATTGTGGCATTGTGATATCTAAACACATCTTCTCCCACGGTCCTCCAACCGGAGCCTCGCAAACAAGGAGCTCTGACTAGTCTAACACAGAAAACAGTAGTATTGCTTATCTTTCTCCTCTTTTCCTTCATTCCCTTTTCCTCTTATGCTCTGTTTTTCTGTCTTTGGTTCGCTGCTATCCTCGATTTCTTCCTCCATCCAGTTGTCCTTTTTTTAAATTATATATTAAATATGGACGTTCGCTTACTCAAGTCAACTTCTTGTTTCTTTTTTCAATGCAGCGGTGTGTGGTTGGGTGTGTGTGTGTGTGTGTGTGTGTGTCGGTGTGTCGGTGTGTCGGTGTATTGTGGAGGCACAATGACTCTGACACTGATAATTGGTTGGATGTCCCATGGATGATCCAGGAAATGAGTCTTGCTCGCACACGTAATTGCAAATTACCACCAATAATGGCATCAGCTGAATGCCTTTAAAATGTCAATGTGATGTCAGTCGGTGCAGTGTGTATTTTGCATGCCTCTGAGATGTTTTTCTCTCCGTGTGTGTGTGTGTGTGGTGTGTGTGTATGTGTGTGCCTCCATGTGGTGTTGTGTGGTTTGTAATGTCAGTGTGATGTCAGTGGTGCGTGTGTATTTTGCATGCCTCTGTGATGTGTTTGTGTCCGTGTGTGTGTGTGTGTGGGTTTGTATGTGTCTTTCAGTACCCCAACAAGAGTGTAGCATTGGTCGCATCTGATGTCCTTCACCTGCTGATCAACTATGCTGATCACCTGCAGAAATTCCCACCGGACACCCCCAAGAAGATTGTTGAGGTGTGTGTGTGTAACATGTATGTGTTCTGATGTGTTCAGCACATCAGCACCTTTTTGTTTAATATCTATGTATTGTCTTTCAGATTTTGATTGCCACAATCACATGCCTGCTGCCTTCTACGGAGTCCTCCCCTCATGAACTGGACAAGAGGGTAACACACGCTCACGCACACGCGGATATATATATATATATATATATATATATATCTATATATATATATATATATATATTTAAACAACACTACTGTTAAAAAGTTTAAGGGCCCCCAAACATTTCATGTTTTCCATGAAAACAACTCACACTTCCATTGATCAGGATTTTCTAATCATCAATTAGCCTTTTACCACGATTATCTGAACGATGTACCATTAGAGCACAGGAGTGATGGTTGCTGAAAACGGGCCTCTCTGTGTACCTGTGTACATATTCCATAAAAAATATAGTTTCCAGATAGGATAGTCATTTACCACATTAACAATGTCTAACCTGTATTTCTGATTCATTTAATGTTATCGTCATTGCAAAAAAAAAATTGCTTTTCTTTATAAAATAAGGACTTTTCTAAGTGACCCAGAACTTTTGAACGGTAGTGTACATAGTTTGTTGGGCTGCGATATTAGTTTTGGTGCGCGTCTGACTACGTGTGTCGGTAGCTGGTAGTGTCCTTGCTGCTGTGCCTGTTGGACTGGGTCATGGCCCTGCCCCCCAAGACCCTGCTGCGGCCCGTTCAAACACGCAGCCCCCCGGACAAGGACCAGCCCACCAAGACCCTGCTCAGCTGCATTTACAAGGTGCGACGCGCACGCCCACACATGCCCCCACACAGACACCTCATGGCATGTTCATGTGCCACTATCTCCGTCTCTTGTAATGCATTCAACATTGACAAGCGGCAGACTATTTGGAACGGTCCGTACGGCTGTATTAGGAACAATGGGGCGACAGCACAATGGAGGGTGCTGCGGCAAAAGCACAACGGATAATGTGCAGACGTTGGCCGCGTGCGTTGACTGTAACACCCCGATCCTTTCATCAATAACATGTCTGCACTCTCTGTCTCCCCTGGTCTTTTTGCGCGCACACACACACACACACACACACACACACACACACACACACACACACACACACACACACACACACACACACACACACACACACACACACACACAGGTGCTGCACGGCTGTGTGTACGGAGCCCAGTCGTTCAGCAGCGCCAAGTACTTCCCCCTGCAGCTGTCGGACCTGTCCAGCTCCGAGTACGACCCCTTCCTGCCCCTGGAGAGCCTGCGGGAGCCCGAGCCGCTCCACAGCCCCGACTCGGAGCGCTCCAGCAAGCTGCAGCCCGTCACCGAAGGTCAGCGGGGGGCACCACAGATCCAGCACCGCACTGGACTCGGTCCCAGTACGGCCGGCCCTCTGGCTACTGGGGAGGGGGTTGGCTGCGACCCTCCTCATGTTTTAGTTGAGCTAAATAAAGGGGGGGGGTGTGTGTGTGTGTGTGTGTGTGTGTGTGTGTGTGTGTGTGTGTGTGTGTGTGTGTGTGTGTGTGTGTGTGTGTGTGTGTGTGTGTGTGTGTGTGTGTGTGTGTGTGTGTGCAATGATTGCATACACTCGTTCACAGATGCAACACCTTAGGACAAACACCAGTGTCGCTAATAACGTTAATTTTGCATTTCCTGATTTACTTCTAAACAACTTATTGTTGTGTTTTGTGTTTTCTCGACGTGACCCAATATGGATTGTCACTCTATGCACCTATCAATGCATTACAGCTCCTAGTTACTAAAAGATGTATTGGTCTGGTCAATATCTGGATACTCTTCCAAGCCCACCCGAGGTGTTGTAAAGAGTGTTGATATTCTCAGAAGTGCCCAATAATTATGATGATGACAAACGTATGGCGCTTTCTGTTATCGGGAATTTCCGAGTGTATGTGTCCGAGCTATGCGATTCAGTGTGGACTCTTAAGTGTGTGCACATGTGCATTGCCTTGAGTGCTTACACTATTCACACATGCAGCTACCTTCAGGAACATTTCCGTCTTGCCGCGGTTCACTCATGGCATAGCAATGCTGGTATATGGACGAGGAGACAGTCCAGCAGAGTGCAGCAATGCACGCTGAGACCAGCTCCATTATCCCGGATCACAAACGGTTCACAGAGGTGGATCCAGGGGAGCCTTGGGATTGCGTCGCTCACTCCAATTATCGTTGCAAGTTGCTGAAAGACCCGTGGACTGAGAGGTGCTCCCTTATTTCGGAACCTGTCTAGCAGAAAGGAGTTTGTTTCAGGCTTTTGTTTGTCAGTCATATAAAGCTGGATTGGTATTACTATGGGATAAGCCACTAAGCATTGACGTGTTATGACAGCCGCCGATTTCATGTATGCCCTCAGTGGAGTCTTGTGAGTGGTTCCCTCACTCTACATGAAAGAGGCTTGGGTCAGGCGACGTAACCCTTTATTACCCTTACATTAGCAACACAGCCGTAAAAGAAAATGGTGCTTGATCTTTAGCAGGCAGCAAGTACCGGTGCAGATTTCCCGGAATATCGATCACTGATCCCATTCACACATGACCCTATACTGGGAATCTTCCAAAGATTTGCTGGGTAAGACTGCATGTGTGAATGGGGCTTCCCTCGCTCTCTCGCTCTCTCTCTCTCTTATTTCTTCATGTTTCAAAGGGCTAAATTGGCAGGGAAAACTCACATTGCAAAAACATCAAAATGATAGAACAAAATCATTACAGCAAAAAAAAGTCATCTTGTCAATTCAATCTTCTCCAATGCAACATACTGTAATAGTAATTGAGATGTTGGTGCATACAGTGAAAAAGACCATACGAGATGCTTTAAGATATCCTTACTTGTCGTCCGTCGGCTCCCTGTCTCACTACCCCCCCCCCCCCCCCTTTCGGCCCCCTGATCCTCCTGAGAACTCTCCTGGGGTTAGGCGATAGTGGAGAATGTCTGATCAATACATATCTGCAGTAGTCTCCACGACACATGGCTCAGTCAATATGGAGCCGTGTGTGTGTGTGTGTGTGTGTGTGTGTGTGTGTGTGTGTGTGTGTGTGTGTGTGTGTGTGTGTGTGTGTGTGTGTGTGTGTGTGTGTGTGTGTGTGTGTGTGTGTGTGTGTCCCAAGTCCATGCGCCTGGCTCAGCGTGTGTGCAACAACTTTGATTAGCCAGAAGTCGCCAGCAGCACAGCGTATGTGATGGCATCGGTTTCTTCACAGCATGGGGCTGGCGATGTACACGCACAATATGTGGGCTGGCTGGTGTGTGTGTGTGTGTGTGTGTGTGTGTGTGTGTGTGTGTGTGTGTGTTTGTGAGTGCATACCGATCCCACTCCTCTGTCTTCGCTCTCCAGCCGTTGATGAAAAAACAAACAAGTTAAAGCATTCCATCGCCTATAGATTAACTTTCTAACAGTTGTGAACAGCACTTCTTTAAGTGTTGCCGCCACCAACTGTTTTATATTTTCCTTTATTTGTGTGTGTGTGTGTGTGTGTGTTTGTGTGTGTATGCGCTCTTGTGTGTATTCGGCCCTCTAGTCCGCAGTCGCCTCCAGCACGGCCTGGTTTCCATAGCGGCCAGGACGGTCATCACACACCTGGTCAACCATCTGGGACATTACCCCATGTCTGGGGGTCCTGCTACACTCACCAGCCAGGTACACAGAGGGTTCTGTGTGTGTGAACGTCTGTAGGGGTCCCATTGTTTCAGGGTTTATTTATGGGGCGAGTGAATCTGGTAAACAATATTTTCATTATTATTATTATTTTTATGACGCACCACTTGCTGCTGGTCTGTAATGTTATCATTTTATTGAATGACTGTTATACAAAATACTTAATCAAATGATCAGTGATGCAATCATCATGGATTCAATCTGTGTTTTTTCAACCTGGTACTCCACGTGGCGAAATAGTTTCAATTCATATAAATAATTATAGTTAGTCTAAACTAGATATATTATAAATATTGTTCCGTTAATATAGTATTATGGCTTGCTTTAATTTCAAAAATAGTGTTGCTTTCTGCATTCCATCATATGTTTGCCATTGTATTGATTGCATGGATTTATTAATATTTATTTTACAGTTTTCAAATAAGGTGGTCTGCGAAAAGGTCTTGAGGAAAATGTAGTGTTGCGCATCGATCAAAGGTTCGGAACCACTGAAGGAAATAACCTGTGTGCTTGTTTCCTCGAGGTGTGTGAGAACCACGACAACCCGTACTGCGAGAGCCCCGACCTGGGTCCAGAGCTCTTCCATTCGCCCAACCTCCAGTTCCTGGTGCTCAACGACTCCACGCTGCTCTCTGTGCTGCAGGTACGACCCGGAGAAAGAGGAGCTTTATGGACCACAGTGTGTCTTAGTCAGTGGGTTCTTTAACATCAGTGGATTCTGCCTTTTTTTCGGCACGCGAAACAGATTAAACTATTTGCCTATTTAAATATGCTGTATATGACATTTAACAGTTAAGCTTTGAGTTTATGTTTTAAGAAATGCCATAGCTGTTGACAGCGATTAGTCAGTGAAATGCTCTGAGAATATCCATTTTGAGTTTGCCTCAGTGTGAGCGTATATAGATTTTGGACCGCTCCTGGCTAATTTCTGGCCAATCAGGGCATTTCTTCCCTGATTGGTTTAAGGGAATCCATCCTGCTGTGAACATATACAAACACTACGTAATCATCTCAATGGTAAAGAATTGTAGCGAGCGGGGTTGTTTAATTACCGGAGAGTATATAATGTCCATAAAGTGACAATATAATGGACAGTATCTTTAACTACTCCTAATATATCAAATACCTGTCGCACATTTTAAATTCTCCCACCCATTCTGCAGTGAAAGATCAATGTGCATGGTGTCTGCGCATCCTTAAAAAGTCTTAAAAAGTCTTAAATTCATGTTTCTAAATTTAAAGCCTGAAAAAGTCTTAAATTCGTTACAAATGTCATATGCTGGTCTTAAATACTGTAACTCAAGGTCTTAAATTTGTCGGGGCAGGACTATATATTTTTTCATTTTTCTCGAGTGACATTTCAGGAAGGACATGTAGAGAGGCTTCTTTCTTGCTAGCTGCATATATAAACGATTATCTGCGTGCTTGCTAGCTAGTCTGCGACAATGGGTAGGTGCAAATTCAAGGACAGTTGGCTGGAAGACGTCCGTTTCCGAAGTTGGCTCGCGTCTGTTGCCAACCCCCACCATCGCGAGTTTTAGGTCTTAAATTTCATTCAAGGTGGTATTAAAAAGTCTTAAATTTGACTTGCTGAAACCTGCAGATACCCTGAATGTGTTTTTGGAGGGAGAATCGCAAGGCCTTTCTGGTTAATCCAACATCCACTATAACTTTTGCTGTGTGTGCGTTGCATAATCCTAACATGCATGAATAAATACGATCTGCTGTTAATTATTGATAAACAAAGGGACCGTTCCCTCCGTGTGTCTGTTGTTCCTCTGCAGATCCGGTCCGAGTCGGGGGTCCCGGGCGGGGGGATGACCGCCGGGCTGTCCTCGGTGCCCGCCTGCGTGCGCGTGGTGGTCCGGGACGTGGCCGGCAAACACTCGTGGGACTCGGCCGTCCTGTACGGGCCGCCGCTCTGTCCCGGCGGGCAGGCAACCCCCCCGCAAACCCTCCCACACCCTCAGGCCCCGCCGCAGGGCCTACGGCTGCACAGCCCGGCCGGAGCCCCGGCCCGGAGGCTGGGCGACAAGAGAGAGGTCAGGGAGGAGGAGGAGGAGGAGGAGGAGGAAGAACAACCAGAGGAGGAGCAGGACTGCAGCTCTGTGGAGAAGGAGAAGGAGCAGGGGGTGGACAGTGAGAAAGGGGAGGACGAGGAGGAGAAGGACGAAGACGATCAGAAGGAGGGCGAGGACGTCATGGAGCGGGGGGACGCCGGCTCCGAGCAGCTGCCCGCCCCGCCATTGGCCAAGCGCGTGTGTCGGGAGGCGGTGCCTGGCTGGGATTCGCTGAGGGAGGGGGACGACACGCTGGATGAGATGCTACAGTACCTGGGCTACTCCAGTCCTGAGTGTCTGCAGAGAGCAGGTAAACACACGCGCACACACACACACTCACTCACTCACTCACTCACTCACTCACTCACTCACTCACTCACTCACTCACTCACTCACTCACTCACTCACTCACTCACTCACTCACTCACTCACTCACTCACTCACTCACTCACTCACTCACTCACTCACTCACTCACTCACTCACTCACCACACACACACACACACACACACACACACACACACACGCGCACTTGAAATACTATAGGCCTGATGGAACTGGTCCGCATCATCC
Source organism: Melanogrammus aeglefinus (assembly GCA_900291075.1). Taxonomy (NCBI): domain Eukaryota; kingdom Metazoa; phylum Chordata; class Actinopteri; order Gadiformes; family Gadidae; genus Melanogrammus; species Melanogrammus aeglefinus. Next base: position 136,011 of record OLKM01000020.1, read on the forward strand.
GGCTGAATCTGCTCGACGTGAACTTGTAGCTAATCCTAGTTGTGATCGATTTCCACAGGCATGCCACTCAATATCCCAGCCCCTCAGCCAGCTTGCGTTTCGGAGAAGCAGGAGAATGACGTCATCAATGCCATCCTGAAGCAGAGTGCTGCAGAGCACGAATTCATCCTGCTCGTATGTAGTGCCAATTACAGAGAACTGCGAAAAAAGCTGCCTGTTTAGCAGGCTGACTCTGTCTGTTCCACCATTAAAGCTGCTGCAGGTACGTTTTCGAGAGTCGCAACGAGCGAAACCGGGAAAAGAGCATGAGAGAGCACGATTTTGAAACTATGCAACCAAAAATATGGTTCAATAATAGACAACAAAATCGGATCCTTCCCGAGGCAGCCGCAGTCAACTCGAAACAGTTATTCTCTTATCGCATTTACTGTAGCTTGCTAATAGCTCTTATAATAGCTCTCAAGTCCTACCTGCCGCACCTTTTTAAACGTCTTGTCGTTTTCCGAATTTAACAATTCCGGAAACCACCGCATCCGACCCACGGTGCTCCGCACTCTACACACAATGTGATGGTTGCTTTGGCTTGTGTTGGTGCAGCGGGGGGAGGGACTGAACATGAGGGCGTCGCAGCAGCCCGAGCCCGACACGGAGACCCCGCAGTCGGCCTTCTACTACTGCCGACTGCTGATCAACATCCTGGGCCTCAACTCATGGGAGAAGAGGTGGGAGAGAACGCACACAGCACACACCACACCTGAACCCGTCGTGGGATGTGTCGTATTGGGATAGTATATTTCTTGTTTTTTAAGTAGATGCCTGCTTGGATAATGTGATACAGATTTTGGTCGTAACTTTTTGGCAGTTTTTTTTATCCTCGATCCGTATTGAACTGTAAGTCTTATTATTATAATAAGGTCAATCCACCTAACGGTAGGTAGAGACAAAAGCTGCCCTAAGTGACTGAGAATAGATTTGATTGAAAGTACTGCTGGTGAAAGTATCAGCGAATTGTAGGAGAGGACATCGGTTGAAATGATGTGAATATTGGAAGGATAAACTGCAGTTTGCTTTACGTTATTCTTCTTTTCTTTAGATTGGACTGTTTTGAGTATTGGAAGGTGGCTCACAGGAGCACGTTATTATTGGATTCATTTTCTATCCTATCGGGCATGAGAGACAAGATGGATGCTCAACATTTGGAAAGTCATTTTGTGAATAGTACCCTTTTTTCCGTTTTTGTTTCTAATTCTTTAATTAGGTATATCTGAAAATCACATTACCCCCTTTTTAAAAAGGCAACATGTTATCACTCAAAAATACTCTTCATAGTAATTAGTTCTGTTCTTTGAGCTCACCGTTCTCATGCCATACGCTCAGTTTTTCAATCCATGAATAAGTCTGGGCCAAAATCCAAAATGTCAAGGTATCCCTTTATAATGTGCGTAACTTGCCGGCTAATGGACACTCGTGGTTTTTTATGCTTTATAGGGGGGAAAAAACTGTCCTCCATGGAATTATACCACCTGCATTCAGCTAGCACAAAGGACTTTTTAACACGCTCCGTCCGTGTGTGTGTGTGTGTGTGTGTGTGTGTGTGTGTGTGTGTGTGTGTGTGTGTGTGTGTGTGTGTGTGTGTGTGTGTGTGTGTGTGTGTGTGTGAGTGTGAGGGGGGCCTAGCGAGCGAGAGAGAAAGGCGGCGAGAACATGATAATGAGTATAATATACTATTGATCAAACTAGCCCATTTGGAGTGAGAATAAAAGGCAGTTAGAGGAGAGGGGGGGGGGGGGGGAGAGAATGAAAGAATGAAGATGGGGGCAGTGGGCGAGAGATATAGAGTAAGAGGTTGGGACTTGGAGGGGAGGCAAGCCCTTGAGAGAGAAAAGGAGCGAGGGAGGGAGAGATATAGATTCTCTAATCTTTCATAGTGCTCCTCCATCTCTCCAGGTATTCATCCAGAACACTAAGACAGAGACAGGCATCCTCTGTCATGTGTGGGGCTTTGTGCGTGTGCGTGTGCGTGTGCGTGTGGTGTGTGTGTGTGTGTGTGAGAGAGAAGGGGAGAGATGTACAACCTACATTCTTTTCTGCTTGTGTGTTTTTTTTTTTGTTTTCCTGTCTATTTCTGAGCGTGTGTGTGTGTGTGTGTGTGTGTGTGTGTGTGTCTGTGTGTCTGCACCCACGTGCGCATGTGGCAGTGTGACCGCGTGTGCTGTCAGTCCTTTCATGCTGCGGTCCATAATCCCTGGTGTAAATGGGAGTCTTTGAGAGCACCGAATGAGGCCATTACTAAGTATCATTTTAATAAAGAGCAAAATCGCTCCCTCCCTTGTACAACCCAGCCTCCCTCCCCCTACACACCCGCTCCCCCACCCCTCCACCCCTCCACCCCTCCACCCTCCCCCCCTCGAACTCAAACAAGTGATGGCGAGGAGAGTAAAGATGGATGTGTCTCTGCGTCTCCATTATCAGCCCCGCAGATACCCTCCGGAGGCAGTGCCTGAGAATCACGGCTGTCTGATCTGGATGGTAGTGTGTGTGTGTGTGTGTGTGTGTGTGTGTGTGTGTGTGTGTGTGTGTGTGTGTGTGTGTGTGTGTGTGTGTGTGTGTGTGTGTGTGTGTGTCTGTGTCTGTGTCTGTGTCTGTCTGTGTGTGTAGAGATTGATGTATCATTCGGTAGCATCTAGCGCCACTGTCAGCAGCCTACAGCAAACAACAAAAGAAAGTTAACACCCATGTGTCACATCCAGGCAAGAACCTGAGAGAGCGTGTGGTGGAGTTAGCCCCCCAAGGGTACGGGGGTGTTGCTCAATGTGTTTTGAAATGTGTTTCACAGGACCAACTTCCACCTGTTGAGGAAGAACGAGAAACTACTGAGAGAACTGAAGAACCTTGACTCCCGGCAGTGGTGAGGCAGAACCTGGACTCCCCCTTCCTTTATCTTTATTCTTTATTCTCCCTCCACCACCCCGGTGGTGGCGTGTCGTCCTCCGTGGCTTTGCATTCATACGTGTCAGCTGACCTATTTTTCCAAATCATGTGTTGTTCTCCGCTCCCGATCTCCTGGACAGCCGCGAGACGCACAAGATCGCGGTGTTCTACGTGGCCGAGGGCCAGGAGGACAAGCACTCTATCCTGACCAACACTTCGGGGAGCCAGGCCTACGAGGAGTTTGTCTCTGGGCTGGGCTGGGAGGTGAGGAACAACGCAAAACACTTATTCTTTTATTCGTCTTCTTTAAGAAGCAATGTGGGTACAAGGCTACCGCTTCGTGAATAATTAATTTCTGTATCTTTATCAATCATTAAAAAAATAACGAGCGTCGCAAGAAGAGGGGGGCAGAATAGTGCAGACGGATAAAAATAAAATAAAAGAAGAAACTAAACCGCAAAAAACGGTCCCCTCCCTTTCTGCTCCTGTCCTGTCCCGTTTCTCTGACATTGAGATGTGTTGCATTTCACTCACCTATGATTGGACAAGATGGTTTTCCCGAAGGGCCCTGTTTGGTCAGAAATGAGCTTGAGCTTATTCATAGGCTCAACTCAAAACAGATCACGGCACATTTCACTCCCTCACAGCCGACGCAGAGCTATGTCCTTTTTTAACCAATGACCCAAAGTATAGCTCCTGAATCTTACTTTAAGGACCTTTTTAACAGTCAATGCGCATTTCTAAAAATGTTACCTTGATGAAACAATGGGGTCGAGTCAGTGGTGTGGCGGTGAAGGAGACGTAAGGCTCTGTTGGGTCTCCAGGTGGACCTGACCAGTCACTGTGGCTTCATGGGGGGCCTCCAGAGGAACCACAGCACGGGCATGACCACGCCCTACTTCGCCACCTCCACCACCGAGGTGGTCTTCCACGTGTCCACGCGCATGCCCCCGGACCAGGACCATAACCTCACCAAGAAGGTACACGCCGCTCTCCCCCCGCCCCGCTCTCCTCACCGACGCGACAGATCGTCCTGGTCAATAGTTGTCAATTGGCTCCACTGCGCCGTCTCGATGCGCCCCACGCACCTTGTTCCATGCCGGCGGCCCCGCCCGCCTCGCAGGTCGGCCGACTGGCTGTGCCTCAATGCGAACCCTTCTCGTTCTACTTGGTCCCATCTTCCCTGCTATCGATCCTCATCTTTCTCTCCACAGTACGTCTCTCCCGCTCTGACGTTTTCTCTCTTTCTCTGCGCTTCTCGAATTCGGCCCGTAGCCCCTTGTCTTCATACTTCCGAAAAGACAGGGTACAAGCGTCTAGGGGATTACGAACAAAACGACGGGGTTATAGCTGATGGAGCTGCCACCTCAGTGGTCGTCGCCGTGGAGACTTGCGTGCCAACATGCGACGTGCCACGTGCAGTTCAGCGGCTGTTTGTGGCACAGAAAAAAAGAACAAAATAGAAGATGGCGATGGAGAAAGCGGGAGTGAGGGCTCCTGTGGTTTGGCACGCTGTTGTTAACGGGCAGGACGGCACCGGACAGTAGGACTGCACATGTCCTTTAGCTCCTCCATCCCAGCTCTGCTTTCAAAAGCACCACAGGGGTAGTGTTTGGCGTGTGTGTGTGTGTGTGTGTGTGTGTGTGTGTGTGTGTGTGTGTGTGTGTGTGTGTGTGTGTGTGTGTGTGTGTGTGTGTGTGTGTGTGTGTGTGTGTGTGTGTGTGTGTGTGTGTGTGTGTGTGTGTGAAGGGGGAAAGAAGAGTAATTAGCAATAATAAGAAAACCAATTGTGGTTGCCTTCACTTCCCCTCCTGTTATTCTGTTGCGGAAAGGAGGAGGGGGAGAGGCAACTAATTACACCCCCGCACACACGCAGGTTTGATGGGTTGTAATTTGGGGTAATTACAGTTCCCTCATAAACAACACATTCCCTCATACACAATTTTCCAATATCTGCTTGTACACCCACGACCACACACAATATGTCCTCTATTGTAACCACGCCACATTACATGGTTTGTAAGGGTTGTTCCACAGACCTGGTTAAGGCATGCCTACCTTATTCTGTGTCCCGTCACGGTAGACGACGTTATCCTCTCCTCCTTAGAATCTGTCATGAGGGGCGCCCCGGTGGTTCGATTCCTGCCCGCGGTTCTTTGCTGCATGTGTTCCCAGCTATCTTTCATATTTTTCTGTCTTATCTTTAATCAATAAAATAATCTGTCATGGTACCCTCCAGCTCGAAAATGGCCGCAGTCACCCTATCCTCAAAAAAGCCTTTTTTTGAGGCTCCAGCCTTCCTTTCTCATCCATATCCTGTAGAAGCTCTATATCAGGAGATACCGAACCACGAGCTCTATGAACCCTCCCCCCCCCCCCCATCCCTCTACCAAGGCGGTCCTCAAGGCTCTACACTCAGATCTCTCCGTCTTACCGTCTGCATTCCCCGCCGCGGTCAGATCCCCCACTACCCCGGTCTCGGCTTCCACCGCGGTGCCGTTGACACACAGCTCTATCTCAGCACCTAAACCATCACAGCATCCAGAGTAGCGCCCAAACATCTGGGACTCGACCAACTCCCCGCAAAGATCCACAGAGATGCAACAAATACTTTTAACAAACAACTGAACATTTGCCTGTTCATCAATGCTTATGGTCTCTAGTACATGTCTGTCATTTCTTTTCATTTTGATCCCTTGAAAGGCGCTTTATATATGTGTACATTAGATTGAATTGATACTTTTCATGACAACATCCATAAGTCTAGTGTGCTTTGTGTTTGCGTGTGTGCGTGTGCGTCCGTCCCCACCCCTCCCTTCCCTGCCACCTTGGGCGCTGGCTGCTCTGTACATGGCAGTAATGTCCCTCTAATCTGATCATACTTCCTGCTTCATGGCCTATCACGTTGCTGCAGGCTCCTGATTGGATTACCCGTGCCTGGTGTGACACATCATTCTCCCTGATCAGCTGATAGCCACACTACACACACACACACCACACACACACACACACACACACACACACACACACACACACACACACACACACACACACACACACACACACACACACACACACACACACACACACACACCAAAGCTCTAAGGATTGGTGCACAAATCTCCACATGTGCACACAAGAACAAGCATCAGTGGTATACATTGGCTCGCGGATGTTTTGGCAGACAACTGCACGCACACTCACAGGCATGTATACACAGTAGACGATAAATGTCTACAACCAAAGCTAATGTCACACACATAAATACATACACTGGGCCGCCCTCTCATCTGCATCCATCCTCTGCCCCGCACACTCACACACAAAGGACTTACTTACACTTCAGGACAATATTCTAGTTATCACGTATATGTCTGTCCCTCTAGTGGCCTTCAGGGCGAGATGGCTGTGTCTGGTACCTTAACATACTGTATTCCTTCAGTGGGCTGTGTTACGGACTGTCAACAGCCACGTCATTAACCTTGACATTTCACACACAAACACGCGCACACACACACACACTCACACAAAGAGACCGACACCAGTCTTGACCTCATCAATCTACCCGCCCTTACTCCGTCTTTCCAAAGTGTACTCCATCTTGCCCTGCTGTCACCACCTCCGTACGCCCACTCGATCACAAGCAGGGACACCTACATGGCTTTCTCCCAGACACATGCGCACACACGCATGGCGCACACCAAGAGCCTTGAGGTTGTGATGGATACAAACTGTCTGGGTGGGAATCCAGACCCCCAAGCTGGGTAGAGGGGGGTTTTTGGAGGCGGGACATGATATACCCTGTTTGAGTTAAGTTGATCTTTCTCTGTCTCTGTCTCTTCCTCAATCCATCCCCCCCTTCCTCAAAGGTTGGATAAAGTTAGATGTAAGAAGCTCATCACATTGTTACTAAATGTTTTCATCATGATTGATGGCGACTTGGTCTTGTGGTTCACTTGAGTTGTACAGTCTGTGCGATGATGAAGATGCATTGGAATAACTTTTTAAAGTTCTGAAACCGCTGCTTGGGAAAGGATTCGTGGCATGCCCTCGGAAGTCCGCTCTTGTGTACAGTCTCTGGGGGTCTTTGTACCGGGTGAGCACATTTAGTCGGAGACTCTGAATGGCATCTCGAGGGGGATTTACCTTTTCAAATCGCAGTGTGATTCTACAATGTGTTTGAGGGTGTCTGCGCACTGCCCCACTGTGTGACCATGGTGGGTCAAAGAACCCAACATTGAGTGCAGCGCTATCCTCCATCAGTCTTCATCCAGGTGAAATACACTCCCTGAATTTTGGGGTTTGGTTTTTCGGATGAGCCAATGCATCCAAAAACCAGCTCCCGGCATAAATCGGTCTGTACGTTATCGTGTGATTCTCTTGTGAGCAGTCTTTGCTCTGAAAAGGGCTGTGGAGGAGCTCATTCAGCTTCCTTGTACTTCATGATCTTCTTGTCTTTCACGATGCCATAATGTTATGTCATGACCGCCAGGGCACGGTCGGACTGTTCCTCAGTGTGTGTGTTGTTGGGTATGAACTCCTCTCTCAGGGCGCCCCGGTGGCTCACCGGTTGGAGCGCGTCCCATTGAGGCCCAGTCCTGACCCGGCAGCGGCCCGGGTTGGATTCCTGCCCGCGGTCCTTTGCTGCATGTCCCCCCCCCTCTGTCTCCCGTACCTTCCTGTCTGTCTCACTCATGATGAAGCATAAAAAGACTCAAATAAATTATTAAAAATAATAATAATAATACCCACATCTCTGCCTTGCTCTACAGCTGAGGCACCTGGGAAACGACGAGGTGCACATCGTGTGGTCGGAGCACTCGCGCGACTACCGCCGCGGCATCATCCCCACCGAGTTCGGGGACGTGCTCATCGTCATCTACCCCGTCAAGAACCACATGTACTCCGTCCACATCCTCAAGAAACCCGAGGTAGGGAGGGACACGCCCGCCCCGGCACTAACGCATCACTTCCTCCACAGCGTCATGCCAGACTGTAGATATGTGACTGCTCAACAATCCAGGACCCTGTTGACCTCCCCCCCCCCGACGCACGCGCACACACACACACAACCACACACACACACACACACACACACACACACACACACACACACACACACACACACACACACACACACACACACACACACACACACACACACACACACACAGACGCACACGCAAACACACTCTTGAGTCCCCGAGTCACTTTCCTCTCAAGAGCCATGGAGCTCTGGTTCATGTAGCAGACATTAAACGAAAGCCCCAGCGCTGATAACATAATTCCCTTTCGGGTCCCAGGGCCTAACTCGATCAAGCAGTGCGTCGGGCTCTTGCTCTTTGTCTATCACTGCGCTGTGCCGTATCCTGTGTTCGTTTTTTTTTCCTTCTCCCTCATTCTTCAAGAACCAAACATTAATTAAATCATCGACCGAATAAAGACAAGGACCCCAAAGCAAGTGAAATTATGTGAAGGTCGTTCGTTTTTATAAACAACTTTGGCCATGGATTCTGGGAGATAGTGGATCGGTGGAGAGGTCATTTTGCCCGGCCCAATCCGATTATGTCCACAAATGATGGTCATTATTGTCTTTTGCAGATTTTTCCACTCTCAAAATGATGGAGTGCCATCCAAAGGGCTTAGCTATAATGGCCCACGACAGAGTTAGGTAACCCTTTAGATGACATTAGAGTCATTCAACCCGTGCCTTTTCTCTGTGATCCCCGTCTGGCCACAGCCTCACCCCCCCCTCGAGTGCATGCAAGTCGAAAAACTTTTAGCAAAAAAATGTAATTGACCACAAGTCCATTAAATGTTAACTTCTGTTCTGTGAGCTGCAGATGGCATGAATGGTTTACGTTGGACAAAGGGGGGGTTATTCACGCAGTCCGTAATACACTCGATCCACACTCCCTCACATCCTTACTACAGTGAAACCAGCTTTAACTCTTTGTGTGTTTGTTTCATTTTATGG
>OLKM01000020.1:154918-217418 GCA_900291075.1 Melanogrammus aeglefinus
CACACACACACACACACACACACACACACACACACAGACACAATCACACACCTCCCCTGAGGGCTATTACCAGAATATCTTCCTCAGCATCTCGCCGTCTGATCCCGGCCCCTTTGCTCACCCCCCCCCCCCCCAACCCTACAGGCGATCACCGCTCAGGTCACACCCTTCCTACCCTCCCCTTCTAGTTCTGCCACTTTTGTTTCCTTCCCTCCCCGCCCCCCTCTTTACTTTCACCTCTCCTCCAGGACCCCCCCCCCGCACCTCTCTCGTCATCGTTGTGCTCTTTCCTCAACAGGTTCCCCCTCTCGTCCCCCCCTCTCCTCATCCATCCCTCCCCCTACCCTCTGCCTCCCAGCACTGCGCGCTACAGCATGCTGGATCGGCTGTATGGTTTGGCCCATGTCTTTTCAGTACCTGGTCTTTGTCTCCTTTCATGTAATTGTTTTACACTCCGGCACCGTGATCCCCATCCATATAACCCCCCCCCCCCCCCACAAACCCCCCGTTCACCAGATTCTAACTTATCTCCCTCTCTCCCTCTCATGTGTTGCTGTCTGCCGCCTGGTGATAGAGGAGCCACCCCGCGCTCTTGTCATTGTCCCTTTAACCAGATCAGTCGCCATTAGACCAGAATCGGCTCATTCTGAGCCCATAGAGATGCGCTCCTAACCCAATAGAGAAGCCCATGGAAGCCCATTAGAAAGCTAAACCTTTCACGTAGACGCGCGCACACACAAACCACCCGACGACGCACACGTACAGATAAACAAGCATTAGTGTCCACGGGCTGGCTTCATTCTGAACGAAGCATTTATTAGCCTGATCTCATCATACCGTGATCTACACTCGCGCACACAAATCCAGGCGCACGCACACGTGTCACGCTCTCCCCCCCCCCCTTCAGCCCGTCGCCGCGCCGACCGAGGTCACCTCGTTTCGCTCATCTCGTCGGCGCCACGGCAACACACGCTGACAGCCTGAGCCGACGCAGGTGTGTGCGTTGCGTGGCAGGGGCCCCGAGAGGCCCCGGAGCGCCTGCACCGCTTGCAACGTTATTGGCCCCTGGGGTCCCCGGGAGCGGTTATCCCTGGCAGATCAATGGGTACGAGCGCAGGAGGAGAAAAATATCATTCTATTAACCGGGTTACGCGTAATCCAACTCTAATTACGTTGTCGGCAGTTTAAAACGTAGGGGTTCAATTCCACGGCCGGGGGGGGGGGTGTTGTTGCTCCTTGACCTTTTGACCTCAGCTACGAGGAGCGTTCCCGCTACCTGGAGACCATCGTCCAGCACCACCAGGAGCCCACTACCTTCGAGGACTACGCGGCCCGCGTCTACAGCCCCGCCCCCTGCACGCACCCCCCCTCCGACGCAGGTAGGACGTCGGGACGCTCGCCCTGCGCGGGGCTCTCAACGCGGCCGTCTGCGTGCCGCACTCGGTCGCGCTGGGCGATCGCTTGGTGTGATAACGACCGCAGAGTGGAGTTAGGTCTTTGTGACGTGGTGACGGGACGGGGGATCCGTCAAACGTTTCAGTCAAAATAGTCCTTTTTGCTGTTTCTTAAAATAGCGGTAATCCTCTTAATTCATTCATATCTAATCGTATCTGGTTTTTTTCAACACAAATAAATCCTACAGGTTATAAAAGTACCTTTATATTTTGGTTTGTACATAAAGCAGGCGCTATAGCGGACTGCATCTATCCCTCGCTCTCTCTCTCTCTCTTTTGTGTAACCTCTTCAGTTATTTATTATTTTTGTCTTCTCTTTCCCATCTTTGTTGGAGAGTCTCGGATCCAGCGTCGGATATCTTCATGGGCTCACACTGACATTGTTGTGTGTGTGTGTGTGTGTGTTTTAATCTTTATTCTAATGGTTGTCTCACTATAACCCCATGCTGTCAATTGGTTCTGTGGTCTTAACAGCCCCAAAAGGCATGTATTACATATAAAAAGTACAATTCTCTGATAAACAAGAAAACCACAATGAATACATTCATTTCCATGCTATGAGGCTCAAAATATAGACCAACAAGACCTGGAGATCATTTTTGATCAACAGTGAATAATTGTGTGAAATGATTGTGCAGTTGTCAGCTGGTAATCTTTTTCCCACCCCAAAGGGTTTTCAGAACACTAGAACACCTCACATCCAGAATAGACTTGAAACAGAAAAACACAGCCATTTGCTCCATTAAAATAGAACTAATATGGCCGCAAAAGTTTCTTATGCCTTGGCTTATCCCTAGAAATACAAAAAGATCCACATATTTCTTTGATTTCTTCTTGCTTTCATTGAAAACTAATTTTGGACGATGTTATTTAAACAGGTCCCATATATGTGGGTAGGATTTACACTGTTCAATAGCGTTCTGAATAACTCTATCTCTGAAACTAATCCACAGGTCATTCATCCTTAACAACACGAATCGAGCCTTCTTGCCTTTTTTTTTTTTTATTAACTATTGTCCTTTCTTTGGTGAATTTTACCATTTTGTTTTGTGTTTATTTTATTTATTTGTCCCTTCCTCTCCCCCCCCCCCCCCAATTCCTTTAGATCGTAATGTCTCACTTGCCTATAGCTAAAAGGTAAGCCTGATCACATGAGCAACACGTCCCGTTCTGATTGGCTCTTCCTTGCACCATTCTACTTGTCTCTGTACGGTCTGGTCTTGCATATTCTTTCATTTCCACGGTCTCCACCTTCTGTCTTCCATTGTCCAGACGTGCTGTGTCATTCTCAACCAGTCTGTGCGTAGAGTCTGGGGGGGGGGGACAGCCTTCTTGTGTCGCTCTTTAAGAACATGGATCAGATAGTGCCTGTCACACCAGTCTGTGTGTTTCCCTCAACCACCTCTTCCTCTCAGTCAAAGCTTCTACGAGGTTGATGATTCACAGAGGACATCTCCATAACATGTAAACAAATTACTACTAATATAAAATGACACCTTCGCCCAGAAGATGATTTTTCAAATTGGATTTGGCTTGTTCGATTAAATGTTGGTGTAGAGTGTACAGACTGGAAATGCCTCAAGTCAAGTCACTCCTAGCCATGAAATCTAAATCATTTACTGTGGAGATCGTACTGCCTTTCCTCAAACCTCGTTGTCGCTCTGAACTGTTGTTGGTCGTCCTCTGGTTTTTGACCTGGCATGACGTAGCCCAATAGCGGCGTGAGCTCCACGCCTACACAAAAGTGTCCACACTTTGGCACGCACACACAAAGGTGCACACGCGCTGACACACGTGGCAATGGCAAACAAAACTTGTTTTCTGAATTATCTGGTTGTTATATGTTGCATATTTGGTAAGTGGTTATTGTTGTGGTTCAAGGATTATGTGCTTCCTGAGAAGAGTTAATCCGGCAGAAGTGTGTGTTGTTTTTGTATATCCGTGTCTGTGTGTTTTGTTCTGTGTTTTCTTGAACTTAATATCCTGCTTTTTATTTTCATGCTTCTTGTTGGCCTCTTTATTTATATCTGTCTATTTTCTTTTAACCATCTCTTCGTCCCTCATGCTGTCGCTGGCGTTCCTCTCATCTACGTTGAATTTGTTTCTCTATTTCTGTTCCGTGCACTCCCGTCTCTTTCGGTCTAATGTTATTTTCTGTGTTTGTCTTTTCTTTTTCCCTCCTCTATCGCTCCTCCTCTTCTTCGTCTCCTCTCCAGAGGACAGTAGTGTGTCCTACCTGATGGTTCCTAAGCCTCGGGACGGCTTGAGCCTGCTTAGGGTCAAGGGAAAGGGCCTCAAACACAAAGTATTTCACGCAAGCTGCGAATGGTACGGTGTGAGGCCGACAAGTTGCCCTGAGTCGTTTATCAACCCTAAAAGCCCCTCCACCGTTTTAATCAGAAGGGAGGCTACACCCATGTATACATTTATTGCCACCTAAAGGTTGACATTGGCCTTCAAAAGCACAAATAATGAATTTGTGCAGTTTCCAAAATGATCATGGTGTGATTTGGTCTTCTTTGTGTGGATAAACCAGATTAATAGTAGCATAAATCCTATTCGGTGGTCAGGTGGCAAATCCTAGACTAGAGCTGCTCCTTAACCTCCTCACCCAGTCTCCGCTCGGAACGTGTAGCGTGCTCTGTAGGCTGGGGTAGAAGATTCCTACTCCTTCGCCCGTTTCCTACCCTTAGAGCTCCAAGATGTAGGAACAAGGAGGGCACCCGGCAAGGCATCTAGAGAAGGGTTAGTTTCCGTAGTGCGGTTCATCGCCTCGCCACTTTTGCCGTAGCTCCTGGGCTCCCCATGCTGTCCCCCTCTGTCCTGTCGCGGCTCTCTTCTGTGTCCGGTGCCTCCCCTTATCCCATCGACCACCGTCCAGCACTCTGTCTCTGCCAAATCCAGCGCTTCTGTCCCTCTGTGTCGTGGTGTTTCATAAGAACGTGTTGGAATGAGAACCTACCTTGCTCCCTTGTCTGTCATTAGGTGTGTGTGTGTGTGTGTGTGTGTGTGTGTTGTGTGTGTGTGTGTGTGTGTGTGTGTGTGTGTGTGTGTGTGTGTGTGTGTGTGTGTGTGTGTGTGTGTGTGTGTGTGTGTGTGTGTGTGTTTGGGTGGGGCGGTGGGATTAGTAGGTTGTGGGGCACTGTAATATTTGGGAAATTCCTCTTTGTCTTATTCATCCTCTACCCCCCCCTTTCCTTCTTCATCCTACATTCCCTTCATCCTCCCCTTACCTCCTCCTCCTCCTCCTCCTCCTCCCTCGCCGACCTGTCTCTCTCTCTCAGGCTCCTGCCTCGAGATCCTTCGGGGAGAAAGTCCGGCGCTGGGGGAGTGCGGGAGCGACTCCCCCTCCCCCATGTCCCCACGGACTAGCAAGAGCCGCATGTCCATGAAGCTGAGGCGCTCGTCGGGATCGGCCAACAAGACCTGAGCAAGAGGAGTCGACCCCCTTCTCCCCCTGTCGTCCCCCCGTCCCCCCTCGACCCACTACACTACAATACTCTACGCATAGACACACATACGCACGTGTGTCTTCTAATATAATTCACTGCTTTGGCAACGACCTCCACCGCAGCAAAACACAGCAAAGGGTGTCTTTTGTTCACGTAGCCGTCACCGACTGACTGTACTGTTGGCTGATAAGGGGCCGACGCGGTTCTGGGACTGACCCCGGTTGGGCTTCCCCCCATTGGGTGTCAGCCAGTGGACACCATGACCTGGACCACCTGTCGGAGCGGTGTCATGTGTATAGGTGCCTGTTGGTTGCATTCTCGGAAGTGCCAGAAAAAGCTAAAGTCGGGATTCCTCCAAGATGTTATTGGATGTAAAGTAACCTTGGGAAGAGAAATCGATATCACATGATCACGGTCATTTGTTGTGATCTTATGTCTTGCGGGCAGGAAAGGGAAGAGCGTTTGTGCTATGTTCACTGTGATATTGTTTTCTTCCGTTTAGAATGACGTTTAGAGTAGGTCCATTCAGGCTATTGTTCTTCCATCGTTGTTTGTGCTTCTGTGCGTTTTTTTAACGGGGAAAATGGTTTGGGATTTTTTTGTCGGACAAACAAACATAGCCAGCAGGGTGTGCCAGTCTGCCACAGTCACAGCCAATGGGGCGGCCTCACCCTGCAAGGTAGCCAATGACGGTGGACTTTTGAGTGAAGATGCGACTAGTCCATCGCGAGTTCCACCTGTCCAGCACGCCTCCATTTTACACGGCTCACTATAGAATCCATTTCCCCTTCGCACTCCCGTGCTTCCATGCTGTACTGTGCTGCCCTGTTCCTTCACACCTCCAGGGGGTCCTCTCTGCGCCATAAGGGGGTTGCCCTGCCCTCTGCGTCGTGTGCCACGCCACCTTATGTTGCTCAGTCCCGTCGGGGTTCGTGACGGCGCCAAAAGTGGTGTAGGAAAGGTATTGTGCAACGATGATCTGTGTGGTTTGAAAAGCGCCGCTCGTTTGATTGCTATGGTCTGGTGGCAAACTGACAATACTGGGGACTATATTGACATTTTTGCATGTATTTCGCTCAGCCCCTATATATAGATGATAAAATCAGCCAGTTCGGACAAAGACTAGTAAAGCTGTATTTGCGGACAGAAGTTACATGTAGATGTATTTTGTGTGCATTGTTAAACAGGGGATATGGCAAACTTGTACATATTGTATTATTTTATTCTTCCCCTCTGCAACGGTAAAAGAAAATGCTTTTGCTTTATCAAACTTGGACAATTGTTTTGCATGGAGAAACTAAGACCTATTAAAGTCCCATCGGCCCTTTTCTTGTGCTCTGTGCAGCATGAGGCCTTATTTAGGCCACCCTTATCACCCCTTTCCAGTAAAACACTCATGCATTGTCCTTGGGAAGTGCTGCTATGCGACAGGCCATTAAACTGAAGGTCAGTCCATTTGGTTTCTGAAGGAAATCTCTTCATCAAATTGACAATTGAGAAATGTATTTTTTAATTTACAAATCAACCAAAAGAATGCTGAGTAAATGCATATGCCCGCCTGTATGCTTAGCACGCGGGGATGGGAGCAGGTTTAGACGAAAGAGAGGTATTCTACAGCTCGTAGGACGTAACTGGTTATATAAAAAAAACGATTAGAAAAAGCTTTTTCTTGCTTTTTGATTGACTGTAATGTATGTTTTGACCCAAACGGATAATGTTGCTGCATCTCTTAGTTTGGTGCCATTTTTATATGTGCTATAGAACTAGAGTTTCTATCTGCATCGATATATACATTAAATATATAGGTTTATGAATATCTATTAAATGTGTACAGAGAGAGGAAACATGTTATGTATATTTACTAATAAGTCAGAAGAGCCAAAAAAAAACTGAAAAACAATCAACCTCAAGCCCATTTCCGCTCCAGATGGGTAAACACTACTATAATATTTTTGTTTTTTGTTTTATATATATATATATATATATATATATATATATATATATATATATATATATATATATATATATATATATATATATATATATATATATATATTAAGCGATTCTATTTTTTTTAGCACTTCAGCACACTTCAACTGACCAGTGGAAACATTCATTCTTGCGCTTCTGAAGATGTACCGTTTGCTTGGCTTCTGCCGACTATATGGAGGTCATGTCCTATTGCATTTCTTCCCCCATTTGTTTTTTGTTTTCCTCATTTAAATCCTGGCCCCGTGATGTCACGTATCATAGATACAATAGTCTGACTCCAGCTCCTGAGCGTAATTTCTCATTCATTTTATTTCCATTTCCATAGCCATTGTTTCTCCAAAGTGAGAGAAAAAAGGGATTTAAGACGCCATAGTATTTTTTGAAAAGTGATTCCATTTACTAATGACATTGTGGATTGAGCTCAAACCTTTTTTTTTTTTTTTTATTCATTTGTAGACGCAAGTCTTGTGAATATTTCACTCCTGACTAACGTTAAAATATATTTTTTGTTCACATGACATTACTTTATATTCGTAGTTGTCTTCGAGGATGAAAAAGAGAGCCATATACCTGTGTCCCTCCACCTCCACCACGCGTGCATCGCATGTGAACCCCACGTGCCCCTGGCGGGTGCACTAAACTGTGTCCGTGCTCCACTGGAGAAGGTGTACCGGGGGTTCCATCTCGACGCCCTTCAGCACTTGTGTGTACTCGTGCAACCTTGCCCCTTTTACCTCTTGCCACTCACTAGTACAGTACTTTGTTGGCTGTTTAATCAGGTAAAATCATCTAACACTTTGGTGACCCAATAAGACATATTGTTGTGTTGTTGCCATGCACATTCATAGTTAAAATTTTTGTAAGGGTGCCAAATTGTAATTGCCTGTATAAAATGAATTGATGGCGTGTGATGGCTTTAAAACAGATGTGTTTGTGTGTGTATATATATACATATATATATGATGTATAGAGGCAGTGAGCAGTTTGGGGACAAAGCTAGTGTAGCCTGTGTGACTCGACATGCTGCATGCCATCAGATCAGTTATAAACGCATGCGTGACAGTTGTATCCAAACACATGTGCACGCACACACACACGCAACTATCACTGTCAAATCTGTTACATAAGGAGTGGATGTGTAATGCTTTTTGACAATAAAAGATACAAAATTCTAACACTGGCTATCTGGTGTTTGTCTGGAGAAGCGTGGACAGGGCTCAGGCATGTGGCCGCATTGGCAGCTCTGCAGAACAGGGCCAGTAATTGCATTGTAAATTGTGTGTACAATTTGACACATTTGAGTCTTAGGTAAAGTATCCCAATTGGAAAATTAACACTTTATTAAAATCCATGTAATTTAACATCAAGATCAACATCATAAATTGGACAAGCAAACTGAGACTGATTGTGACAACTGTTAGCAGTTTAATTCATTTTATTTTGTCCTGAAAAATTGTAGACTTTAGACTAAATAATCGCAATACATTTGTCACACTAGATTTCCTGCATTATTTCAAGGAATAAATAAACTAAGACAATGACATTTTTTAACTATTTATTTTCTGAAAATAATTCTATAATTCTCATTTTCTAGCTTTGAATTTGACTGGCTGCCATATTGCTGAACATGGTGTGTGTTAAAAGTGTTTCCATTGGAATATTCGTTGCTAATTCGTGCTGTTCCACATATTCTGCATCCAATCTTTCTTTCTTTTTTTATCGTAGAGTAAGGATTTTGAAATGGACTGCAGATATCAATTGCATCTCCGACTTCAGACAAGTTAGAATCCCTTTCAAAAATGCAATAATACGGACCAGTCCGCCATGCTGCGTGGCTACGCAGATTTCGTGACACACTCCGAATCTACGACTGAGAGTGAGACTTTAATTATATTCAATGATCCATCATCGAAAATAATAAAAGAACAAGGATCATATCTCGAAAGACCTTGAACCTTCCCTGTTGAAGTCGCTGTGTTTCAGCACCACGGAGAGCGTAGCTGCTGTTCTTCCTTTAATTTAATACCCGACTAGGACCCTTTGGGATAAAAAAAAAAGCAGGAACTTTCTTCAGATAGGCTACATTTTGTCTGTTCATTTAATCTGATTGTTGTTATATATTTCAATCAAGCTGTTTGACGAAGACACGTTGACCACGGGACCAGGGATAAAAAAGTGCACTCATAGCATATTTAAATCAAGCTTCCAAGTCTCTCACACACACACACACACACACACACACACACACACACACACACACACACACACACACACACACACACACACACACACACACACACACACACACACACACAGTAAACAGAGCACAAAATATAACAACATTATTTTATTATGATGTGATGCGGTCCTCATTTTGCTCCTGCCTGTCGCAGGCCTGCGGGCGCGGGTCACGGCCTGATGGCCATCTGCATCAGCATCACCTGGCGGCTGTCGGTTGGGTGAAACTTGGCCATGTGTCGTGTGAGTCCCGGGAAGCTGTAGAACGTGGAGGGGCAGTGTTTGCACGGGAAGATCTGCTGCGGCGGCGAGTCACATTCCACCGGGCCGTTGTCCTCTCTGTGCGCGTGCAGAACTTCGGCTCTGATCCCGCTTCCCATCGTCCCCGCGCCCAGTAACTCGTCCCTCATCGCGTGCCACAGCCGGTGTTTGTCCCGGATTTCCACGGACGGGAAACGGGCACCGCACAAGTGACACGCGCACATGGGATTGGGTCTGTGGTGGCCCTCGTGCGCCGAGCCGTACGGTAGCGGGGGTGAAGAAGAGGCCCGCGCGGTCATCTCGTGAGCGGCCAAATGTTTTCTTAAATACGCTTGTCTCCGGAACTTTTTCCCGCAGTATTGACACTCGTAGATGTCCTCTTCGGGGAGCGACTGGACGAACGCGGTCGGGGGAAGTTGTTGTTGCGGGGGTGCGGGTTGCTCCACGCGCTCCTTCGGACTTTTGCTGACCGGTAGGACGCTCGAGGGTGGGCTGTCCGTCGCTCTCGTGCTCTGCTGCTGTAGCTCCATTCCGCTTCCGACCGAATTCCCGTAGCGCGAGGAAGAGTCGTACCCGGGCGGCGCGAGCCCGTCACCGTCCAGGCTGTCTACCGGGACCACGCCGTGGAGCTGAGAGTGAAAAGAGTTGCAAGAGTTGTTCAAGAGCGTGCCGGAGTGCGGATGGCCGTTCACGCGCAACAGTTCGTTCTCTTTTCCCTCCATTTCTAAAAAGGTCGGCGGCCGGTCGTCCTGCACGAGCCCCCCCCGGCCCGCCGACGTCGTCCGGGACTTGTTCTTCGCCCCCTGCTGGGTCGTCTCTTTGCCCTGGCCGGTCACCGGGCGCGGTTTATGCCAGCGACGATGGGATGCCAGATTGGCAGGGCAGCTGAAGACTTTATCACACTCAGGGCATCGGTACTCCACGCGCACGATCCGCGAGCACTTGTGCTGCGCGAGGGAGAAGGGGTCGGGGTACTCCTCCTTACACAGCTGGCAGATGAACTCGCCGAGCGGCTTGTTCTCCACGGTGGACAGCGACGACTTCTCCCGCTGGAGCCTCCTAAACTCGGGGCACTCTTTCTTGATGCGGAGCCCCAACACGGGTGAGGTCGTGACCTCGTCCTCAAAGTTTAACTTCCGGTGAAGTTTTGGTTTTTTGGCGGGCTGGCCCGCGGTAGGTTTGGCGGGTCGGTGGCTCGAGCGCTGCTCGGGCTCTATCCCCTCCGCGCGTTTTTTCAACGCAAACTGCTGCTGCTGGTTGTTGTGGTTGATCAACGTCAGCGGCGGGAACAGTGTGTTCATGGAGGCGTCGGTTTTTCCACCGTCGTCGGGGTTCTCACCGTAACAAGGCGCGAGGCGGTGGTGAGTCAGCAGTCTCTCGATGGAGACGGACGTCGGACGCGGAACTCAACAGGAACGGCAGCTCCGGTACCCCGGTGGGTGTTTCCGCCCCCAGCGGGGCCGAAGTCGTCAGGTATCGCCCGGAGAACAGAAGTTTGTTTTGTTCTTCCTCGTGGACGTCCAGCAGTCTCGTGCCCACCGGTTTGACGGGGCTGTACGACTCTGTTAAAGTCAGCGCGTGGCGAGTCGGGGCGGCGGGTAAGCAAAAGCGGGAGAAATCACCGGTCGGAGCCAACACGTCCACTTCGGTCACCGACTCCTCGAATTCGAACTCCGGTAGCTGCGCGCGCCGCCTTCTTTCCCCCTCCGCCTCTCGCGCCGACTCCACGTGCGGGGGGCTCCACGCTGCTGCTGACTCGCGCGGGATCCTCACGGCTAACGGCGCGCGGGCCTACCTCTGTCGGGGCGAATGGGAAAACGCTCATGATCACCCTGTGCTGGTGCTGTGGCGGGTTTTCATTGACCGCTGATTCTGTATTTTCTTCCCGTGTGTTGTCGTTCCCGACCCATGCGATGTCATTGTCACAGGACGCATCTGTCTCTATGGTTACGCTCCGTGATCTGTACGATGCCGGGCAACGCCGGTGTCTCTTCACTAGGAATCCGCGAGGCATGGCGAGGGCTTTCTTCGCGCCGACAGCCACCACTGCGTGACACAAAAAGATTCGAATAACTTGAGAAGAGAGCTTCCAAGTAAAAAATATATTGAAATAAAAAAATCCGGCGTGTAGAGGTGTGAAGACAGCTGAGAGAGATGGTCGCGTCTCCGGACAGCTCAGGGCGGCAGGTGTCGACTCCACGTTGAAGTAAACTCGACAGAACTGTGGTGGTCCGCCCTGTTTGTTTTTATCCCCTGCAAGGTGTCTGCACCCCCCGCCCCGCCGCACCCCCCCCCCCCCTTCTCTCCGACACACACACGCGCACGGGCACGCACGCATACAGTCTCCCTCTTCTCTCTTTTCCGTCCCCATCTTTCCCTTTTCAGTTTTCATTCTCCTAACTTCTCAGACGCTGAATGGCCTGGGAAGAGCTTTATGCTCATCACTGTCGCGGACCAATTTAGCCTATGGCCTATTTTCTATCTTCATATACTTTTGTGCTGCCATTGGTGTGTGTGTGCGTGTGAGTTTCGTCCGGTGTAAAAGTGAATGGAAACAACACACATCTGTGTTATTCTATATCAGTTCTATATTAAAGTTTGCTTTATCAAGACAATTCAATTAAATGAGTAGGCCTACAGCCAATTAGACCGTCGCTCTCCAAATCTATGGGTGAACAACAATGCAAAAACGAAAACGTTTCTAAGCTTAACATTAACGGCAAAAAAAAAAGTAGATTCCGTTATATCACAAATCCTACCGTGGTATCAAGCTTGCAAAGATAAGACAAACAACATGTGAACAAACACAGGGCTGTTTTATTACACGTGGACCTATGGGGATTGATAGTGATCACAACGTTGGGGTTTCTAATTAGTGGTATCCTCGGTGGCTATTCAGCCATTCCTTACTACATTTATGGTACGAATCATTTTGGTGTGTGTGTGTGTGTGTGTGTGTGTGTGTGTGTGTGTGTGTGTGTGTGTGTGTGTGTGGTGTGTGTGTGTGTGTGTGGTGTGTGTGTGTGTGGTGTTCAGGGGGGGGGTATTCACACACAGCCCCTCCCCTTAGAAGCTGCTGATGCTGATAAGAGAGATGGGGGGGGGGCGGGGGGGGGGGGATCATCTATGTCTTTTCCCCAAGGGAGATGGCCAGCTTCTGTACGCTTTCCAAGTGCTCTCTGGCGGGCCGGGGCCAATCCGCCGGGGTCGGCCTGGCGTCGCTGCTTGGAAATCAATCAGGAGGGAGGAACAGCGTGAGAACCGCGGGGACCCCTGCCGATGTCCACAGCCGCCAACAGACGTGTATACCGAGCCGGGTGGGAGCGTTATGTTGGCTCCTGCAGCCTAAAGCGTGGCGGATGGATATGACGGCGTGAAGCGTCCCGGGTATTTAATGACATGAACGACAGCTGCTGATTGCTGGGAAAAGGTCGAGTTGTGTACACACACGCAGGCGACACTTCCTAAGGCGCCATCATTTGGGGGTCTTCCGTTTGGCTTTCATAATAAATCCATGCACGTTGATTGTATCCGGATCTATAGCCCCCCGCAAGGACGATTTGGCAACATGTTATTACAAAGCATTTTTTTGGTTTCCTGTAGGCCTATGGCCGAGACGTTGAAAATCGGAGGCCCCTTATTCGCATTTAACACAACGTAGGGCCTGCAGATTTCTCCTTTAAGCCCTTGCCTTTATTGAGCTCTCGTTAACGTTAAGTGCAGGCATTGAGTAATAATAATAATAATAGGCCTATAGACGACATGATAGGACTGGGTCTGATTCACTCGGCTGTAAAGAGAAAAGTCGATCGCAGTAGAACTATATGGAACTCAAACTATAGCTTGAAGTCTGATTTGACAGGCTAAAAGGATAGTCCAGTCGTCCAGACTGTTATTTCTTGCTGTCATTCCCTCCTGTTTAGCTGATGTGTTTCGTATTATTCAAAATATTTCTGCTTAATACATAACTGGCCATAAGGATCATGAATGCGTGAGGCGAGATGCTGGACGTCTCTGCTGGGTTTTGGATGAGGACGTGTTCAGCACCCAGAGCGGCGGACAGCTCCTCTGGAAAGTAGCGTTCTCCGACGAGGACGCACGGGTCACAGGCGGTCACAGGCATGGACTTACTCGATCTCCTTTGAGAACAACACGTTCAAATTTGAGCTGATTTTGAGGTTTCTTTTCATTTGAAAACGTGGCCATCCACAGGCCGTGTCGGATTTATAGCACTATTGAGAATTATACCAATGCCACAAAGGTTATGTTTAATTTTGTTTTGACCTGTATAGGTACTTTATTCAATTTTTGTATTTATTTACTTTTTTATAGAAAATTCCGGTCAAAAGCCGAAACACGATAAACTGTCCGTGTGCACTAGAAGAGAAATACTTGGCGTTCTACCATCAAAATCAGTAGAATTAACGTATGGCGCCATCTAGTGGACCAAAGTGGTAGTGGTTGTATAGGCGCACGATTTTCATTCTGCTCAGATTATATTTGGTGGTCGCCTTTATTTTACCGAATCTTTTGGCTCCAAAGTGCAAAGGCTCGTTTTGATATACCCACAGTGTCCCCCTTCCACGATCCCGCTAGTATGCGGCCCACCCTGCTCACCGTCAGCATTCACCACACAGACACCCCCCACCATGAAGCCTCAGGCCTCCCACTAGGTGTGGGACAGACGTAGTTACTCATGTGACATTATGCCTTATCACATGTGCTGTCTATGCTTAAAGGCGGTCTTGTAGGCGGTGAGCAGATTGGAGTCGGTGGGACTTCTTGTGTAGGCCAAACCGAAACTGTTGTTTGAGTTTCTGTAGGCTAAAGTAGTTTACTTAGATTGAGAAGAATCATGCGTTGTGTTACCTATTTCCAACAACAATGATGGATTAGTTTCAATTTCAGATACCCCCCTGCTTAAGCGAAGGCCACACACACACACACACACACACACACACACACACACACACACACACACACACACACACACACACACACACACACACACACACACACACACACACACACACACACACACACACACACACACACACACACAAACATGGGCACCACAGATATTACAGAATTGGAATAGGAATCAAAATAGTCACATAGACTAGAAACATTTTCTATCTTTCACTCTACATTGACAGAATGCATTTTACAAATGCCTTCATCATCATTGTGTGATTGTGCACATATTCTAAATACCATTCCTAATGATTGGTAAAACCCAAGAAGGAGGGCATAACTGGTTGAACTGGTATCACAGAAGAACCCAGCTAAAATCCCTGGACTTTCCTTCCTGCTATATTTGCATGTCTACAATGTTATGAATCACAATGTGAATCATTACATTCTTTTTAACAAAGCCATGTGTAATTTGATTGATATGGAGATAATGGGAATTTCAAGGGAAGTTAACAATCTCAATCTAGTCATGATAGTAATCCCATACCTTGTTGTGAAACTGCATGCATGCGGCTACATGCAGTGACACAATTCAGCTCTTATGTTTCATGCACCAATTTCCTTTAGATGCATATTCTAATTATCATCACTTTCTTCATCCCCATTATTATGATTATTCACTAAAAAATAATTTAGAATGACTTTCAATAAGCCTTAAACATTGAAAGACTCATAATCCTCAGTTATATCTCAGAAGGCTTTGATGGGGAAAAGATAAACGTTTTTCTGTGGTCTTGCGATAGCACGAAAGAAAATTGCCTGAAGGGAATAACCGGACCTTTGAACCGTGGAACGGTTCAAATCAATCCAACTTTTCATCGTTTTATAACTTAAGTAGCCTCATATCTATCTCTCAATGTGTATCTCAATAGAAATCCCCTCTTGGGCAGCGTTGCCAGATTGGGGCAGATTTCCCGCTCAATTTGGCAACCCTGGCTGCCAGATAAGATGGGAAATCTGGCCCAATCTGGCAACGTTGCTCTTGGAGACAGCAGTCTATGCCGTGTTATTATAAGTGACAGCTTTCTGGAAATCCCCTCGATGCTTTAGCTCCGCCCCTGTGTCTAACCACACACTAACACACACACACACACACACACACACACACACACACACACACACACACACACACACACACAACACACACGCACAGACACACACCACGACAAACACGGACATCCGAGCAGCACACGCACTGGCATTCACACAGACATGACACACACACACACACACACACACACGGCAGCAGCAGGGCATTTCCAGACTGGCTGACTCAAAACTCCAGTAGGATCTAAAACGAACAGCAGCGCATCGTGTTAAGCCCTCACCATGGACCTGGACCGAGACCGCATATTCTCCCAAATGGACTACATCGGGGGGGATGCAAAAGAAGCCAAGTCGGGAGTGGGGACGACGGAGGATCGGCTGGACAGCGGTCTAGACTCGCTGAAGGACGAGGAGTACCAGGCGGTGACGGCCGAGCTCACCCAGCTACGGGTCGAGTGCTCGCGGCCGCAGCAGAAACAACCGACCTCGGTCACCGGAGATGAACACAAATGGAGAGAGCAGATCACGGAGGACGGAGACACGTAAGTGTACTAAACTAATACGATCTCGCTTCGTAGTGTGGCTATTGAACAGTCCCCGGGTCTGGCTTAGCCCTAGATTTCTACTAGCAATAGCAGGCCTTGGATGGTAATATGATCCTTTTCCTGTTCCGAATAATATCCTCCTCCGCCTTGTCATGATACAAAGTACTGGGTTTATAGTAGGAATGGTTTATTCACAACGGCCTTCTGACCTTCTGTGGCGGGGTTAACAATGGAAGGAACTCTTGCGGATTTTTTTTCAAATATATTTGGTTGTAGCCAGACACTGCAGAATCGGAGGTAAACAAAAGACTATTATCAGAACGGAATCTACTATGGCCGCGGGTCAAACTCAGCTGCCTGGGAAAGTCCCAGGCGCGCCGCCCGCGCCGAGCAATCCAGCGAACGCGCGTGCCCGACTGCATATGTAAGGAAGCAAGATAAATAAAGTGAATCTAAAAATACATGTTTCCCTGAGGGATTATCAACATATCTACATATCAACATATCTAGACTTTTATTCATTTTTGCAAATGCAAAGACACATCGTCAGACGTGTTGGGCCTATATGTTGTAACTGGTTTTCTTTCACATTTTAAACTTCCTCCATTTCATCCCTTCTGCACATATAAGCTTCAAATGCGTAGCAACAGCCTCCATCTGAACGTGTGTAAATTGAAGTGCAACACTTCAGTTAGGCAGATGACACTCTTATTACTTGAATTGCTTGTTGAGGATAGAAGAATAGTATTTTTTTCTTATATCCACGTTCGTTTCATAATGATGTTGCCACACATTTGCATTTCATTTTTCAACATTGTATTCAAATTGAGCAAACATTTGACGTCTGTCCCTTTTGTTTGTGCAGGCTGCTCCACCTCTCAATCATCCACGAGGCCAAGGATTACATAAGAAACATGATAGATTCATCGAGGAACACGCACTTCCTCAACACACAGAACATCCTGAGACAGGTGTGTGTGTCTGTCCGTGTGTGTATATGCTAGTGTTTGTGGGTGTGTGGGTGTTTGTGTGTTTATCCGTCTTTGTGTGTGTAATATTCACTTGTAGCTATAGTTATAGCTACATCATTTTCTGAGGACAGTTAGTATCCTCCGATTGTCCCTCTGGTGGTAGCGAAAATGGACCAAAATGAAATGGACCTTCTTGAGAAACGTTATGGTCGGGCTATATTTTAATGGAATAAAAAGCTGCAGTGGACAAGTGACTTGTGGGCATTTTTAAATAGCTGCGGTAGGAACATGACATATGGGCATGTTTAAATAGCTGCAGTAGAAAAGGGACATAGTGCAGTTTTAAATAACTGCAATACTAAGGTGACATACTGCAGGTTTAAATAAACGCAGTAGTAAAGTGACATACTGCAGGTTTAAATAAACGCAGTAGTAAAGTGACATACTGCAGGTTTAAATAAATGCAGCAGCAGTAAGGTGACATACTGCAGGTTTAAATAAATGCAGCAGGAGTAAGGTGACACAGGGCAGGTTTAAAAAGCCGCAGCAGTAAGGTTCCAGAGTGCAGGTTTAAAGCTGCGTTTCTCTCTTTGAACCTCCAGACTCCCCTCCACCTAGCGGTGATCACAGGCCAAGCCGACGTGTGTGAGCGGCTCCTATTGGCGGGCGCCGACCCCACGGTGGTGGACGACAGAGGGGACACGCCCCTTCACATCGCCTGTCGCGGTGGCAACCTGCTCTGCTTCAGCGTCCTCACACAGAACTGTCCGTCGGAGCAGTTACCAAAGGTCATTTCCACCTGCAACTACAAGGGTACGCATTGTAACCGCTTTGTTTTTTCTCTGAGGTTCTGCCCAGCACATTGACTTCAGCCTGTATTTGTGGGTCTACACACTCTAGTAGTACAACAGCTTATCCAGAGATAAACTTTTCAATCATACCCTTTTCAAAATGTAACAGTGCTAATTGCAGTTCTGTATGCGTTTGTCCCCTGCAGGTCTGAATTGCCTCCACCTTACCTGTGTTCATGGTTTCCTCTCATTGGTGGAGAGCCTTGTGGCGCTAGGGGCTGACATTAACGCGCAGGTAACCCAATTAACCCAAATGTATATTCATGTTCATTTTTGGGGGGGGGTTAACCTGTAGTTGCCAATAGCGCACATACACTACCGTTTCAAAAGTTTGGGGTCCCTCGAATTGTTCTTATTTTTTTAAACAAAAAGCTTTTTTCAATGAAGATAGCATTAAATTAATCAGAAATACAGTCTAGACATTGTTAATGTGGTAAATTACTATCTAGCTGGAAACTGCAGATTTTTTATGGAATATGTACATAGGTACACAGAGGCCCGTTTCACCTGTGTTCTAATGGTACATTGTTTAGCTAATCGTGTTAAAAGGCACATTTTTCTAATCTAATAATGATTAGAAAACCCTTGTGCAATTACTTTAGCACAGCTGAAAACTGTTGAACAACAGTTTGGGTTTTCATGGAAAACGTGAAATTGTTTGGGTGACCTCAAACCTTTGAACGGTAGTGTACATACTCCAACGGTCAACGGCGCCCCCTCTCTGTTAACGGTGTACTAATACACGCCGCCCGTCTCTCTCCACAGGAGCAGTGCAACGGTCGCAGCGCTTTGCATCTCGCCGTGGACCTGCAGAGCCTCTCATTGGTTAGGCTGCTGCTGAGGGGCGGGGCCGACCCCAACCACGTCTCCTACGGGGGCTTCTCTCCCTACCATCTGACCTACGGTCGCCACGACGACAACATCCGGAACGCCCTGTTCCCGCTGACGGATCCGTTGCTCCGGGAGCTGCCCGACAGCGAGCCGGAGGACAGCGAGGACGAGGGCGAGAAGGAGGAGGAGGAGGACGGACAGACGGACGAAGAGGTGGGTGGAGTAGATGATAGAAAGACTGATAACCGGGGAGGAGTCACTGCTCATACTGGCGCTGGCCCGCCCCACGATAAAGTATTCAAAAAGAAGATTTTAATAATAGATAAAATAATAGGAAAAAATGTTTTTATATTTTGATGTCGGATTATTCGGAGATTTATTTATTTACGGAGCACACAGTAGTTCTTGAACAGAGGTCACTGACCGGGGTCGCCAACCGTTCTTCTCTCTAGGTGGGCTACGATGACATCCAGTGGAACGGACATTAACCAGAACCCAGCAGAGACACACGGGAAGCCGCCAACTAGGCAGTAGGAGGAGGAGACCGCCACGAAGAAGACGATGACGACGACTACAATGAGAGACTTAAACACCACCGGTCACATCGCATTCACTTTCCCCCGACCCCCTGCTGACGTGACGGCCGAGAGGGGGGCTTGAGCGATGGACTAGGCATCCCCCCCCACCGGAGAGGTTCTCCACAGACTAGATGATCGGCAGTCAGGGAACCTGGCGATAGGACAGACGGACGGACTCATCAACAAACACATTGACGGGTTGTTGAGGACGGCTGGGGTCTCCCGACACGCAGTGAGGGTCTGAATGAAGACGTACTACATGTCGACCGAACGGGGGAGGAGGGAATATTTTGCTCTGCCATAAGTGGATTGCTCACATAACACATTTAAAGTTTGCACACTTGGGTGTGTGGGGGGAGGGTGAATAGAACAACCAAAATCACTTAACATAAGTCCACACGAAATATGTAACGGCAACAACCATGTTGTACGAGTATTGTAAATGGCTGTGTATACAAAGATGTATTTTTTAACGGAAGCTGTGAAGGTGTACAGTCGAGCAGGTTGTAAATGTCATGCAACGGAACAGTCCAGCACACCATGGTAAATTAAACACATGTATTTAACTCAAGCTTTACGCGTGCTGTGTCCTTTTTCTTTTAACACGTGTCTGGCAGGTTTTTATGTCAGGGCATGAACAGGGGCTGTATCAGCGTTTCCATCAGCGGAAAAATGTGTTCTCGTGACCGGTTTTGGCCAGCTGTCAGTTCTTCTGTCGGTGATGTTTTTTCCTTTGATTTAAATAACAGAAAAGTTTGTTATTGGTGTTAGTTCCCCTATTCCTCATCTTTCAAGTACATGTACGGAAAGTACTCTTGGCCAGGATGTGAGTAGAGAGAACATATAAGGTAGCCATTCGTAGGGAGTCACGCACATTCCGCAAATTGAATGAGGAAGTACAGCGGAGGGGAGGGGTGGGGTGGGCCTGAGCGACAGGAAATTCCCAAAACAAAAGCGTTCGGCTGGTCCCTGCTGCCGGTCCGCCTCGTGGGGCTGGGGGGGGGCTCAGTCCTGTGTGTGTGTGTGTGTGTGTGTGTGTGTGTGTGTGTGTGTGTGTGTGTGTGTGTGTGTGTGTGTGTGTGTGTGTGTGTGTGTGTGTGTGTGTGTGTGTGTGTGTGTGTGTGTGTGTGTGTGTGTGTGTGTGTGTGTTAGATGTTACACAACTTATTTGTCTTCAAATAAAATCGCACCTAAAAATTTTAATAATGGTATTTGTGCCGACAAGCTAGAACCCAATAAGGATTTAAAAATGTATAGACGCAGGATTTTATATTTGCTTTAGCAGATGTAGCAACGTTAATCTTGCTAAGCAGCAATGAAACAAAAAAGGTAATGTAAATATTTGAAACTATGGCTCCTGATTGTTGGGCATTTGTCACCAATATCAAACCAGTATTCTATCATGGTTAAACTCAAATTCATTGCTACAGTTAAAATAAAGGTATTAGAAATAAAATGATGTCAACATGGCAGAATTATTCATTTTATTTACATAGTAAGGGTAAACATCAGAATACTGCGTAAACACCTCCATCCCTTACAAAGAAAAAAACGCAAAAAAAAAAGGGCCCGTCAAATCAAATCGAGGACATGATTGGATTGAACAACACGGTGGTGGACTGAGGTGCCTGTCCAGATCCCTTCAGTGCTTGTTGGTCAGACACAGCCAACTCTGTGGCACTTCGTAGCTGCTCCTGTCTACTGAGTCATCGTACGGGACGTGCCACGAGCCCCCAGTGCTCTGGACTATGGTGTCATAGGGTGCAATCATCTGAAACACAGATTCAACTCACACGTTATCCATCTCACACATTATCCATCTCGGCACAACGTGTCATTTGTTGCAATCGGCGTGATGAAAACATTATGCAACACTTGTTTTTCCAAACACTTGCAGTTGTACTCGTCATTATTTCCCTAGACTTCATCATACATACAGCACATATCCTAAGCATACACTCCATTTTAGTCGAGTTCTTTTATACAACCCTCTCTCCCCCCCCCTATCATCTTAACTTCTCCTCCTCACCTGAAAGAACCCCCTCCATTCCCTCTTTCCCCTCTCATTTCTTCCTGCCTCCTCCGCCTCCATCTCTCCTCTCAACTCCTCCATCCAATCCTCATCCACCTCCTCTTCCTCTCATCTCCTCCTGCTCTCTCTAAATCCTTCAAAACCTCTCATCTCCTTCCCTAACCTCCCTCTTTCCCCTCATCTCCTTCTCTCCTCCCAGCTCCTCTGTCCCTCACCTCCTCCCTTTGCCTCTTCCCCCCCCCCCCCACTCTGCTCTCTCACCCTCTCCTCTCCTCCGTCCCTCCCCCTATGACCTCCCCTCCTCCCTCTCTCGTGGCCTCCTCCTCCCGTCTCCTCACCTGGAAGCCCACCCGCCGTCCCTCGGCGACGGTGCCATGGATGACCAGCTGGTGTCCACGCTGCCACTTGAAGAAGAGCCTCCTCGTGAGGGCATCGGGGAGGCAGGCCTTGTGGTCGCGCATCAGGTCGCGGCTCAGGAAGCGGCAGTGGTTCCCAGAATGCAGCTGGCGTACAACAGGAAGGGGTCGTCCTCCGAGCTGGCGGTTGTCGTAGGACATGAGGAGCACACGGATGCTCATTGGGCATTCTGCATCAGTAAAAGTACTACACAGGGTGCTAGCCCACTAGACTTCAGGCTCTTTGTACACATCCAAAAATGCCTTAAAAAGGTGTGATGTCATGAGTGTGATAAGCCATTACAAGCCGTTTTACGGACACCACAAGTGGGGGTGTAGACCCCCCTACCCAGCCACTGGGTAGGGGGGTAGACTGATGGACTATTGGATCAACCATTTTGAAGGATCATTTAAAAACGAGCAGAAAGCGCTGTGCGTCTGTTATGTCACCTCGAGAGGTTCATGAAGTAGCCGTGTGCCTACGTGTTCTCGGTGAAGAAGCAGTGGGCCTTCTTCTGGATGAGGCCCATGTTGCGGCGGTCCCAGGAGGCGGAGGGCCGCAGCATGTGCTTCCTCCCCAGCACCAGGGAGGTCAAACCCTGCCGCTCCAGCTCACACACCACCGCCAGGAGCTGGACCCCGCAGGAGACAGGACCAGAAACACACCGGTCAGCGCCACACAACTGCAGCTGACCCACAGCCAAACCTCTTTAGCTAGCTCATAGACAAACTCGCTAATCGCTAATGATTCATTTTGGCACTGTTCAAATCATTTTAAAAGGCGCTACAGACAGTTGTGTGGTATCTTAGTGTGTATGGCCACAGTAACGCACACCAAAATAAAGATATCTGAAACTTCACATTTGCATCATTGCATCGAATAAAATACTTATTTAAGTCTTGCAAAGCCCATCAAAATGGGATAAGATATGCAATTAAAATGACACTGATCAAACTGAACCGAGCAGCTCTCGTCTGTGTACGAGAGAGCTGATTGTGGATCAATAAACAATTCAATTGATGACTGGTCTTTAGCAAACATCCCCAGAGACTCCACTGATAAATGGTCCCCTGGTGGGAACTTCCGTGTTGCTGTGGGGCAACTGACCAGGGACTTGACAAAGCTATTTACAATAAACATTAGACAGGGAAATACATTTGTTCATCTCTTCCTTCTCACTTGTGTGTGTTTGTTTGTATGAGTCACTCTTTAAACTACAGAAAAGTCCCTACATTGACTGGAAATACTGGATTAGGAAAAAGAAGAAGGACATAGAATTTGAATAACAAGTGTCCTGTTGCAATGGAACAAAGACTCGTTCCAGATCATAGTTGATTTGGGAACATCTTTTTTCTGACACATAGGGGCAGATTTGCATGTGAGGCAATATGCACGCTCAGGAAATCATGTTCTGCCCAAGATTACATGATTTGATTTGCGTTGTACTTCAAAGACACAACAATAACATTAACTGGGAGGCAGTTCCTCTCAAAAGTGGATGAGCAGGAAACATGGTGTTTTTGTTGAGCTACATTAATTCTGCAGCTGAATCTGTGGAAGCCTGTCCCATTTAAGACTGCTGTCTGATTTAAGACTGCTCCCTAATACCCGATTAACCATTGGTCCATTGGAAGAGTCTTAGTTGACTAAGTTTTCATTAGTGGAGCAAAGAGTAAAACAATTATAAAAATAAACACCACCAACACACATGGGGGGGCTCATACTGCATGCCAATACCTTCCGGACATTAACACTAACCGCTCCCGGGTTGAACTGCATACAGCCATTCCAATACATTGGTTTTGCCAACGGTTAATATCTATCGCAATTTATTTCTTTTAATAAAGTTGTGTGCAGTTGTATGGTAGTGATGATCAGTGGACTAAGGACTTTAAATGACGACTGAGGGTCGACTAAGAAAATCTTTAGTCAGGGGCATCCTAGTTAGAGTTAAAGTTATACAAACCCTATCAGGAAAGGGCAAGATTGTCCACACATTGCATGAGTGACCTAATAGGTGATGTTTGCAAGGATATTGGCATTTCCGTTTGAGTCCAACTCCAGCAAATCATTGACTGTATTAGTGTGTTTCATGCAAAATGTGACCAACAAAAAAATAAATAACTAAAACCAGAACACACATGCAAGAATATGTGAGTGTGTTATAAAACCAGGCACAAAGGAAAGTTGTTTCTGCAAATGTTCCTTTCCCCTGTGCGATTGTGTGTTTGTACCATTTCCGACTGCCTTCCCTTGACGATGTTTGCGACATTCAGACCATCCACGACCACGTCAAACACCGGTTTCCTCTTCACAAAGGCTTTGAAGCTCTCAAGCTCCTAGACACCAGCAGAAGGTCACAGAGGAGAGAGGTTCACACTGCAGTCAAATCTGACGACGTTGGCAAACAACATGGTTCAAAAGCTTGAAAGTCGAGGGGGGGGCCGCGGGAGTGAGGAGCAGGCCGACACGCACGGCTACACACACCTGGTGACATCAAGACAGGTCCGAGCTCTATGTGTGCAATGTTTCAGGGCCCCCCCCAAAAAAAACACACAAAAAATGAAATGAGGCAGACGGGTGGGGGTGGGGAGACGAGGACGACAAGATAGAAGGGCAGAGACGAGACATGGTGAGAGAAGGACAAATAGAGAGAGATAGAGCGGAAGATAGAGAGTGACAGAGTAAATCCAGTGTAATTATCCAGGGACTTTCCAGAGCTGATATGTGAAACTACCTCATTGTGCTACTGGGGATTGTGT
Organism: Melanogrammus aeglefinus; assembly: GCA_900291075.1. Lineage (NCBI taxonomy): Eukaryota > Metazoa > Chordata > Actinopteri > Gadiformes > Gadidae > Melanogrammus > Melanogrammus aeglefinus. The sequence continues at coordinate 179,303 of OLKM01000020.1, forward strand.
GACTGCTTAAAACACAAAAGACACATGCGTGTCAGACAGCGCCTACACACACACACCACACACACACACAAACACACACACACACTCAAATGCCTACAGTACAAACATACATATGCAAGTGCATATACGGTACATAATAAACAAAGGACCCGCAAATCCAGCTCATGCTTGCATTTCCAATGCCACCATAAAATGAAAATCCTACAAGCACATTCACAATACTGTCTGTTATTCAAAATACCAAGTTAACATATATTCTAACTTGCTTTCTTTTCGAACTAATGGCAGATCTGCTTTTCCGCTGCATGTTATAATAACATTACAAACCGGGCTGGGTTCTTTTAGTGGTCAGTCTGGTTCACTTCCAGGCTTCCAGAAGCACTTTCTTTTAAGAGCATGTCTTGCGCCCAAACCAAAATTCAAGCAACATGTCTGTTTTACCGACGTGTCAACCTGTGACACAGTGTCATTGTAGCTCATGTTTAAGCTTGGGTTCGATGAAAAGGAAGCAGTCTCCCTCTACGGTCAATCTGAAGTTGTGTGTTTGTGTGTGTGCATGAGTTGAAAGAGTCAGGAAAGCATCCAGTCATGGTTTTGCAACAAAGAACGTAGTTAGCCTCCCCCCAAACCCATGTGTGTCACATCACATGTGCTCCTGAAACAAATAACATGCTTTATTCTTCTCCTCCCACATGTACTGCTCCCATGACCCGGGTTTCAGACATGGATTCATGAGACTTTGGACTGGGTATCCCGCACATCGTCCATTCCGCCTGCATGGCTGTGGTGAGTTTTTTGGAGACGTTTATCACATGGGAGTTCAACGTGCTGGAAAGCCCCGTATTTTCTCGACCGGCAGTTCCATCAAGCAAAGCCACCCACCCAGCTCAGGCCAAAGGAGATCAGGGGGAGTGGGAGTTAGATGTGAAAGTCTGAATTTCCTTGTGCGCGCGTGAGTGCGTGCGCGCGTGCGTGCGGCGCGCGTGTGCGCGTGCGGCGCGTGTGCGCGTGCGGCGCGCGTGCGTGAGAGAGTTTAAGGCCAGAGGGAGATACAAATCGAAAGAAACATGGTTTTGTTTGCTTATAATAAAAGCCATAAGTAATAAAATAAAAAAAGTGTGAATGAGTGAATGATTGAACACCTAGTTATTATTTAATAAATTGAAAGAAATTGGGGAAATTATTCAAATGTTCTCTTATTTATTTGTCCTACCTCTAAATAAGTTATATTTACATATGAGCTCAATCAACAGTATTAGGCCTGTTGATTTTTCTTATGTAGATATAACTTATTTAGAGGTAGGACAGCCACAGAACATGAACCGTGCAAAGACAGTTGCACCAAAAGGCATGCATTCCTCCATTTAATAAACTAATCCCATTACTGAAGAAAGACGACATTAAGAAATCACAAATTAAAAAATATAAATAAAAAAAGAACACAATAACCGGTTATCTTTCTTCTAAATCTTAAATACATTAAATCTTTATTATTCTTTTATTTAATTGTATGCACTTTTTAACCTTACATTTGCTTTCTTTTACTTCTCCATTTTATTTATTATTTCCTTGTGTGTATGAAAAGTGCTGTATAAATAAGTTTCCTTGCCTTAATATTAAGTCAATCCAGAGCTATCCAGATCCATTAAACTTTCAACAAAAAGGTCTTGGTTGAAAACTGCTCAGTATGTTTCCACGTGATAAAAAAACGACACTTTAAGGGGATGCTTTAAGCATTATGGGATAAAAATATGCATGTCTGAAAGCAACAGTTGGACATGGTTCATTTAGAAAGTGAAACAGCGGTTTTAAAGAACGCACGTTGCATGCAAATACACCATGGTTACCAATGGCACCTCCCCGCAGCTCTGATATGTTTTATTATTAACAACAACAAACATATTGGGTTTCACTCTACAAAGTAGAGAAATCTGCTATCCAAAGTCCCATTGGATAAGTGTTAAGTTAGACAGTCAGCATACAGCCTAGTAAGTTGGGCTTTGTTATACAACTCCGTTATGAACCCCTAGGTTTCTCTTTATGGGCGTCGCCATTGCTTGAGGTTCACAACCAGCCGCAGAAATAATAAAAATGTTAGCACAACGACAAATATATCTGATCCTTTTAACACTTTATTGAATAAAACTGTCAAACGCAAACTCTCAAAATGAGTGACATGGAGGTGAACTAGCCATTGAGATTCTAATTGAAAATAAAGTGCTTGCTTTTACATTACGAGAAAGATATTGCATTTTCCCATTGATGAATGGTCTAACATGAACTACACGTTAAGTAGCTTTCACCTTCACAAACAGGGGGTCACAACTGCCACTTGCTCCGTCTGTGTGTCTGTCTGTCTGTGTGTCTGTGTGTCTGGCTGTCTGTGTGTGTGTGTGCGATTAGCATTTACCTCGGCTGTGGTCTTCTGGAAGACATCCTTCCCCTGGATGATGTCAGCCATGACGCGGCCCTCCAGGTGCTGGTATTCCTCTGGGGTGAGCTGGATGGACTCCAACTCGGAACCACACCCCTTGCACACACCTCTGAACACAGAGACACCACGCATACGCAAAGGATCACATGCACCCTCCTCTAACAAAACAATTGGCCTTCATAAAGTAGTTGGGTAAATATGATGACGGTATTTAAAACATGTTGAGGGAGATTACATACAAGAGCAAGTTAAATGTAAGGGTGAAAAATTAACAACTCAGAAGGAAATTGTGTTCATGTTTCATGATATTGTGATCCCATCAACATTACTACCTACTTGTGTGAGACTGTGGTCCATTCTCCTCTCCAATGGTGTCCGGAGAAGGCTGTGGAAAGCAGAGACAGGAGTTGAGCGATAGTTACAAGTTCAGGTTGGTACAAGTTACAACCGTTCCTCCCCCCACCCCCGCCCCCAGCCCCTATCCTGCAGAGGGTACATGTTCCAGCTGCTACATGCCCATGCCTCTCGGTCACGCCCCTACCTGTGGAACCAGGTCTTGATGGCGTCTGCGAGGTTCCGCTCGGGGTACACCTGGTTGTCCCTCATGTAGCCCAGAATGCCCAGCAATCTCTCCCCGTACTCCGCCCGGGACATGCCCCCCACCTCCTCCCCACGGCCGCACCTCGCCCCTCCCTCGAACAGCGCCCGCCAGGTGTCCGGCAGCGGGGTCATGCCCTCCTGCAGGACCTCGTCGTAGAGCTGCCAGGCCGGGGCGGCGGCGTCGTGCAGCAGGGCCCCGCTGATGATGTCGCTGTAGTTGCGCGTCGACGGGGAGATGACCTGTGTGCGGGAGCGGGAGGAGAGGGGACCGGTTGGGCGTCGCTGTCGAGGACCAAGCAGGTGGAGGAGCCGACGGCTGCATGACAGTGGGTGGGTGGGTCTTGGAGCTACACCAGCAGAGCGGATCTGACTCTGCTGTAAGACCGCTTCATTACCGCTTCAAGACCGCGTGCGTGCACCCCAGCGACCACGGCCCGTGTCTATACCAATGTTTGGATTCTTCTTTGCCCTGCTTTTTTTTTTCTTATATTATCCAGAATATTTCATTAACACAAAAAGATATGCCATTAGTAATCCTCACATCTTTTCACTTGTACTGGGCATTCGTGGCCTGGACAATTTGACCCCCAACAGGGACTAATTACACAATTATGCCTGTGTGTGCGTGTGTGTGTGCGTGACCCTAAATCGAGGACACATTGCTCAGTGTCAGGGGAGCTGACCTTCTTCATGTCTCTCAGGATGGGCAGGGCCTCTCTCCAGCTCTGCGTGCGGCTGAAGGCCTTGATGAAGAGGCTGGAGGCGCCCGTCTCCAGCGCCGGGAAGGCCCCCCGCATGATCTGGTAGCAGTCCAGGGCCTCTGCGTCGTGGCCCCCCTTCACACACAGTGTCAGGTACTGCAGCAGCAGCTGGTAGGACATTGTCCCCGTCTCCAAGGCCACAAAGGTCAACAGGGACCTTTAGGGTCAATGAGGAAGAGGAGGACGCTGAATAGACTCGCTGGTGGAGGTTGTCAATTTCAAAAGATAGCTGGATCCATGTGTGTGTAAATAAGACACACATTGATCCTTTATATCGCGCCCATTTACTAAATGCTTTAAAGGTCGCTTTAGGTAAGATTTGATAGGATGTAAAGAGAGAGCAAGAATTTTTATTAAACAACACAAACAAAGCCCCCTCCCTGATAACATGTCTATGCCATTGGGCAGTGTGTCAATCACGCACCAGTGATTTACAGGCATGATGGATCCTCCAAACCACTCACAGAAGAAATGCCCATATTGGTCTAGAATCTGAATGTGCTCATGCAGAGGCAGGCCCAGTCCAGTTCAAACAGATATTCTCACAGTGCACATTACTTTTGATTTAGTTATATAATTTGAGTGTATTCTACAGCACCTTAAAGGTTTAAACGCTGAAGAAATTGGTCAGACCAGTGTCCTGTATGCACTGAGGCCGTCCTAACTAACCATGGCAATAATACAACTGAAACGCTAACCATTCTTCATCAAGTTCTATCTGAGTTCTACAACAATAGCATGTTGATATTAGGACAGATAATGGAACACACACACACACAACACACACACACACACACACACACACATTACCAACTCAACTTGGCGCTATCATTCTTCAGCGTTCTATCTGAGTTCTACAACAATAGCATGTTGATATTAGGACAGATAATGGAACACACACACACACAAACACACACACGCACATTACCAACTCACTTGGCGATGTCTAGCTCTGCCCCGGTCTTCAACAGTAACGTCATCATGTGCACGTCAAAGCGCTCCGGACTGCCCGGCGCCTCCTCCAGCTGCTTCTTCCACTCGGTGGGGGAGAGGGGTCGACCAGGGGCCACCAAGCCCATCTGGACAAACCAAACACTTTCGTTTCATACATCCGATTAACCAATTATCTGAAGGACTGTGTGTTTAATGTGTGGGCAATAATAAACACAGTGAATGGCCAATTGTTGTGTGTTCAGCTTAAAGCATTTCATCAACAAAAATAACATTCCATAGGATATATTTAGAAAAAATTGTAGATGGATATTGGAAAAGTGTGTGGTTGAATTGTATTTCAGTCAGTAGTTGGCTTTTATGCCACATGACTTCTGTGATGCTGATGAGATCTTAGAGCTCCCTCCCAGGTAGCTCTTCTACCTGTTTGGAATCCTCTTCTCCTGGGCTGGTCCCCCGCCGCATCCTCCCGCCCCAGGGACGCAAGAGCAGTCTTTCTCTTCAGCATCTCCGTTGTCCTCTTAGCGTTACCAGCAGCGAACACCGACGTTGGGAAGGAAGGCATCTGTCTTACCTTGACGCTTTCTGTTTGTCTGATAGTTGTGTCAGTTTTCCTGGGGGGGCTTTTTCGTTCCCCAGGGTTAATGCCTTTAGTGCACATAGTACGTGCACACATTTTCCCCTGATGAATTATCCCTGAACTATGGCTAAGACCATAAAGGCACAATCTTGCTTGAAATAAGAACGTAGCACCCATCTTCAGATGTCCAACCTTGAAGGCCAGCTACCTTATTCCTGAATATAGAAACGTAGGTCATTCATTATGTTGGTCACTATACTTTGCGCTGTTGACAGACACACATGAACTGCAAGCTTTGACACACTCACAGTATTGACCTGTCACAACCTATGGTCGTCCCGCACATCAATTGAAAACGACGAGTATAATTATGTCATGCCCAGAAGATACGTGTCGATTGTCCTCCGTTATGCCAACCAGCATGTCCTCTTGCGATCCAAATTCATGCGCTAATTCATTATTCTCCCAACTTAACTTGACATGAGTTTTCGTCGCAGGTCGTGACGTCGTCAACACGCGACAGCTGCAGTGTTTACCTACTGTGTAGAATCAGTCGCTAACATATATGTTTACAGTTCTCTTTTTGAGGTTGGGTTATGTTAAAGTATGGCCAATGAGAAAACCACTCACTGGTCTGATATTTTAAGAAGAAGATTAGCTAACTCTACTCGTAAAGGTAAGGGCAAATATCAAGCTACCAGCCAACAACCTAACGAGAAGTTGACTTGCCAGCTACTGCAGACTTCTCATTTATGAGAGCAATCCTTTGTAATGCTCTGTATTACTGTATTAATACATGTGTCTCTATTCTGGAACAGATGAGAGGAATGAAGACGAAAAGAAAGCAGAAGAAACAGAGCTTTTCACCAAGTACTATTCGGAGTGGAAAGCAGGAAGCAACAGAGACAGCTCCTATAAGAAGATACCTCGCTTCTACTACAGAGTAACCTGAGCCAACATTTACTTTATGTTAAATCATATTTATGCTAAATTATGTGTATAATTCAGACAAAACTTTCACATTTTGTATTTTGTTAACAACTTGGATAATTATTGATATTTACAATTGCAATCATATAGATGTTTTATCTGATGTGTGTGTGTGTGTGTGTGTGTGTGTGTGTGTGTGTGTGTGTATGTGTATGTTGTGTGTGTGTGTGTGTGTGTATATATATATATATATATATATATATATATATATATATATATATATATATATATATATATATATATATATATGTGTATATGTGTGTATATATAATATATATATATTATATATATATATATATATATATATATATATATATATATATATATTATATATATATATATATATAGTATTGAATACCACAAACAAGAAGTTTGTTCTGAGCAGTTGCCAGCGGAGGATGAGGTCCTGCTCCAGAAACTGAGGGAGGAGTCCAGGGCTGTGTTTCTACAGAGGAAGAGCAGAGAGCTGCTAGACAATGAGGAACTACAGGTACTCACTCAATCACTCACATACTCTCTTATTTGTTTTATTTTTATTTGTGTAACTGTATTTCTGTATCGGGTGGTTTCAAATCCTTTAAGAATTTCTGTCTGTTTGGTCCATCTATTTATTGTCTGCCACATTAATTGTTTTATGCAGAATCTATGGTTCCTCCTGGATAAGCACCAAGTACCGCCAATGTCAGGGGAGGAGGCCATGATCAGCTATGAGGCCTACCTGAAGGTTGGAGAGAAGGCTGGACCTAAGTGCAAGTGTGTACAGAAATTAAGCAGAATGTAACAAAACTGTTCAGAAGTTAGCCAAATAGAAAATCCAGCACCACTCAAATTTTGCAATATCAGCATGTTTATCCCTGATTTATAGATATATAGATATATATAATATATATATAATATATATCTATTACAAATCTAATATATATTATATATGTATAGGATAGATATATGGATAGCTATAATTTCTCTTTTTTTTTCTACAAAAAAGAATGCTTGTACAGTATACTGCACTGGTTTTGGGCTACTGTCTGCAGTGCTGTGGGCAACAGGGACAGGTGGGGACTAGTTAGGCTCGATTAGCTGATCATTTCTATTTTAATTTTTTACAATGTTATTTCAGAAGAAAATAAATTCCCCAATGATGGACTTATTATTTAGTTTGGTAATAATGTCTGTTGGCTCTTATGTTAACACTTGGCTACTGTGTAATTGAATGGATTGAGTCTACACCGTCTAACCCAAACGTATGTTTTACAGAGCATTTAGAGTAGCAATATTGATTGCCTACTCCTTCTCTTTTGTATGTATCGACCCATCTCTTCTTATTTCCTCCTGCAGACAATTCTTCACAGCCAGGGTGTATGGCAAACTGCTCCACAGCGACCCCTACGGGAGGATTTCCATCATGCAGTTCTTCAATTACGTCATGAGAAAAGGTCCGTCTGGAATACATTCTTTTCATTCTCATTCCATCCATCACCCTTTACATGATCCTGGGCTCTGGCAATCATTTGATAAAGTAATAACTGAAACATTCTCAGTGCACATTTGAATGTAGAACCATGGCAAGTTATTTCTGGAATGGAATCTATTGTTGCGTATCATAATCTGTGTGTGGGTGTGTGTGGTGTGTTTGCGGTGGCTTGTCTCACTTCTCTTTTAAGTGTGGTTGCACCAGACCAGGATTGGCCTCAGTCTGTATGATGTGGCAGGACAGGGCTACCTCAGAGAGTCGGTACGTGACTGCCGGTTACATGAAAGGCAGCATTTCAACGGCCAACATTATCTGCAAAAAAATGAAGATGTTATTGTCTCTCACTAGGATCTAGAGAACTATATCCTTGAGCTGATCCCCACTCTGCCTCAGCTGGATGGCCTGGAGAAGTCCTTCTACTCATTCTACGTCTGCACTGCAGTGCGCAAGTTTTTCTTCTTCCTGGACCCTCTTCGTACGGGTGAGAGGGAAATAAGTAAAAAATATCCTGGGCTGCAAGCAGGGTCCAACATGAACACCTGCCACAAGCCAATGGCTGACATATTTTAATATTTGGCAGCTGCAGAAATGTGGGGTTACATAATTAAAACAATTGTTGGCTGGTAGATTTCTAAAAATCGATTTCTTTCTTGCTATATGCAGAGGGGACATTATGATGAATAATAATATAGTCAATATTATATTTACCTAGATTTTCAATTCAAGAAAGAGTAAATACGTTTATTGAGTGTAATTGTGTTACAGGAAAGATAAAGATCCAAGACATTCTGGCCTGCAGTTTTCTGGATGACCTGCTGGAAGTAAGTTGCAGATTTCTGAAACAGTGAAAAACAAACGCATCTATTGGTAATGGGCCTTCAGACAATAAGCGCTCATCTTGTGTCTGTAGTTGCGTGACGAGGAGCTGTCCAAGGAGAGTCAGGAGTCGAACTGGTTCTCCGCACCGTCTGCCCTTCGAGTCTATGGTGAGAGGACAACTTGGCCTTCTGTCTATTTAGATGCCCGTCGTAGTTATGGATTAGAACGTCAGGATTTACAGTATATAATAAATCGTTTGGGGTCAATGATAGAAATGTACTTTTTATTTTATTATTATTCTTCAGAAATGGTCTGTCATGACAAGCATCTGTACTGCTACTGTGTGTCTGTCTGTCTGTCTGTCTGTCTGTCTGTCTGTCTGTCTGTCTGTCTGTCTGTCTGTCTGTCTGTGTGTGTGTGTGTGTGTGTGTGTGTGTGTGTGTGTGTGTGTGTGTGTGTGTGTGTGTGTGTGTGTGTGTGTGTGTGTGTGTGTGTGTGTGTGTGTGTGTGTGTGTGTGTGTGTGTGTGTGTGTGTGTGTGTGTGTGCGTGCGTGCGTGTGACAGGTCAGTATCTGAATCTGGACAAGGACCACAATGGCATGCTGAGTAAGGAGGAGCTGTCCCGCTACTGGCACGGCCACCCTGACCGCCGTCTTCCTGGACCGAGTCTACCAGGAGTGCCTCACCTACGACGGAGAAATGGTGACCCAAAGCTTCATAGCCAACTTGAATCCATTATCAAGCAACTCTGGCCATCAATCAAATTCAATAAGCTTGCTCTTGAGCTATGTATCAACCACTTCAGGAAGAAAACTGTGGCTAATGTTCCCATCTATTTGTGTTTTTACCATTGTTCCCTTTGCCCTCCACCCCCACCTAGGACTACAAGACCTACCTGGACTTTGTGCTGGCCTTGGAGAACCGGAAGGAGCCCGCGGCTCTGCAGTACATCTTCAAACTGCTGGACATGGAGAACCAGGGATACCTCACTGTCTTCTCCCTCAACTACTTCTTTAGGGTACCCGGCTCCTACTTGTCTACACGCCTGATGCAGTAAATATCAAGAAAATGTGTAGCCAATGCTTTATACATTATAAACCATCAGCTGTATAACGTAGTCGGCCCGTCTGTCCATACAATGTCAGTGTGAACAAGATGAATGGAAGTGACTAACATAGTGAGACCATCCCCTTCTGGATATTTCTCTCTGCAGATCAGTAGGAGGGATTTTCAGTTGATGACAAATTCAGGAGCAAAATAGTTTAATCCAAAGGAGACGTTGTTAAAGAAGATCAGAAATCCTCTCAGAGTCTTTTCTGAGAGGAGGAAATGTTTTTGCTTTTCCTCGCACAGAATCATTAAATGCGAAGAGAACACGAGCGTTAGTTATTTAATCTGTAGATTAGGCTGTAGGTTGGTCAACAACGTAAGACAACACCCACAAACTGGAATATCTGGATGGTGTCACTAGGCAATTATATTGCTCAATATTTATAAAAAAAAACATGAATACACGATCAGAGATTTATGATCGTCTGTTTCCCCCCCAGGCCATCCAAGAGCAAATGAAGATTCACGGTCAGGAAGTCATCTCCTTTCAGGATGTCAAGGTACACACGAGCACGCACACTCGCACACACAAAGTACAACCCATAACAACATGCATCCTACCTCGGTTTTATTTCAATAATCATTTATCTTCCAATGTGCCGGCCTTTGCTGTCTCTTAGGATGAGATCTTCGACATGGTGAAACCTAAAGACCCTTACAAGATCACCCTGCAGGACCTGGTGAACAGTTGCCAGGGCGACACGGTCTCCAGCATCCTGATTGACCTCAACGGCTTCTGGACCTATGAGAACAGAGAAGTGCTCGTCGCCAATGACAACGACAGCAACAGCGCCCTTGACCTCGATGACCCTTAAAGACACAGAGGGAAGGGGGAGATCAGGGCGGGGATATAGTGGGGGGGAATTGAGAGTATAGACTAGAATATTTAAGTTAAGTTACCATTATTGTATGGTTTATGTTTCATTCCGGCGTTTTGATTGCCTCTCATTATACACTGTAAATATAAAGTGTGCTGTTTTATCACTATTGTGTGTTCGAGACTTTGTTGGTTTTTGTTATTTTATCTGACTTATAGTTTGCTATTATTTAACTTTATACTGAAGAACAATCACATGTTGGCAGTTCCACACTCAACACATCACTGTAGAAATCAGAGGGAAGCCACAAGAATAGCCACACATAAGTCACAAACCTTGATCATTGTGATTGAACTTACATCGCAAATTATGTGCCAGCACATCGGTGAAAGTTGTACAGAACTATGCCAATAGTGGGAGACTAGAATAAAATGTAGATGGCTCATGTTCCTGAGACAACGCCCTCTGGCGTCAGAAGCTGAGTGAGTAACAGTGAATTTACCGCAGTAAGACCTGTTTTACATTTCTTCCCCATTTAAGAAACCTCTCATCAAAATAAATTAAAAGTAGTTTTTTTCAATACATCAACGTTATAATAAAAAATCGGTGCTGAATAAACAATTCAAATCAAAGCCAAAACTGGACCATTTGATGACGCCGTCTTCGTGCGACCATAACGCTGTTCATAACATCAACAACATGGCTCTGTTCCCAGCTTTCGCAGCAGTCACGGCCACAAACGTGGATGATTCTTCCAAAGGTTATTATCAACATCTTTAACGTCAACTTCTTTGCTGTGGAAATCGTTTCCGTAAACAATGTGACCTACAGAGCGACATTACCGAGCCTTTATAAAGTCAGTAACGTCAGCTGCTCCCCTAACGCGTTATACACCTGAATGAGCAACATGTCGAACTCGAATATCCTTACTCAACACTTGATTACTTCTTGATCTTTTAATCGTATTCTTTTTAATAATCTCGAAATGTGCTTGATATGGCATTTAAAAAACGAGACGTTAACCCATTTGTGAATGTACTGTCATGTGTAATGACGGAAAACTCCTCTAATTTAAATTATTCTCACCTCATGCAGACAACAGCATAACCCCAATTTATTTCAGCGATCATTCAATATGTTCTTACTGTAATATTCAAGGTTTCCAACTATAATCACAAATCAAATTTGCAGTCATAACACTAATATATCAGATACAGTTGAGCTATTACCTATCCCGTTTATACAGTGTTGTATGTGTCTGTGTATTCTATCCTCTGACCGTTTCTCTATTGTCCACATTGTCATATTATGTTTAGACTGGTTGACAAATAAGAGCTTTCGAGCTGATGATGCATTGGCTCTCAACGAACGGGCTTTAAAGGCCAGCAGAAGTCAGAACCAAGAAGATTCAAGGTAGGAAAACACGCTTATTATCCAGTTGTGATCGAGTTCACTGTTATCTCTTGTCAACGGACTCTCTCTGGCTAAGCTCACTGATTTTATCAGTGTAAAGCGGCTAATCTTTAACTAACTTCAGCATCTTAGGCTTTACTCATCTAACCTTTTAATACTGTGATTCTCAGTGCCATATCTTCAATATTGAAACATTTATTCAGAATGTTATCCTGATGGATTCAAATAATCAGTTTTTTCTCGCGGAGAATAGTTATGTGCTTCTCAACCAATCTTTGGCAGCATGTTTTATAGGGATGAATAGACATCAGGGCACATAACAGGCCATGGCTTTGAGATGTGATACAACTATAGAAGTTCATTATTTTAAATTACCTAACAGCTCTCACTTTTTTAACAAAATTTCAATGCATTGTGATTGATAATCTACTGAATGATTGCTTATTATATTCCAATACACAATAAATAGATCATTAAGTAGCATGGTATGATTTTTATCTTTCCTTCATTCCTTCCTTTCATTTTGATAGGGAGGTGAGCTCTGAGGAGGAGGAGAAAAAGAGGGGGGATGAGGATGACAAGCCTCCCAAAAAGAAGAAGAAGAAGAAGGAGAAGAAGAAAAAGAAGAAAAAACACAAGAAGAGGGACAGGAGCTCTTCAGTCAGTAGCGGGTCGGGCTCTGACACCGTTTATCCCAGTGACCTCAAGAGGGCGCAGGAGAGAGAAAGGTCTGGACATGTGCACAGACACATATTACCAACATGCTCTGTAGCAACATGCAGGGAAGAGTGTGCTTTGCTGCTTTCATGCATGCATTTATGCATCACTGTTGGAAGTCTATGTATGTGCATAGCACCAACGTGTGTTATTCTGTTCCTCCAGGGAAAAGGCTGCTCCGCTAGCCAGTCGTTTCTCCTGGCTTGATGACGTGCGTTCCCCCACTGAGCAGCCGTTCTGCGTTGACAATAAACCAGATCAAGCTAACTGGACCTACAAGTCCCTGTACAGGGGGGACGTGGCCAGGTAAACTACACATCGCTTGTCTCACTCACTTGGTATTGTGCAGCTTCATAGCAATGCATGTGAATGGCAATCACATGCAAAAAATATGTTAATTAATGTCCCAAATTCAGCTTATAAAACCAGTCCTTGAGAAACTGAGGATGTTATGGGTTTGGTCTAAGCCATGTGATCTTGAAGATGCCGTTAGGTCATCCGTTAGAAGGAACAGGCCTTTTGTTTCTTCCCCTTGCTGTTGCCAACGTTATCTCAGGTAATCCAAGTCTCCTAACACAAAAACGTTGAACAGCGCTAAAAAATAATAGCCCGTAAGCCTTAGGTCATGGGTCCTCTACTTTCAATGAACCCAAACACCACCAACCCCACACTCCCCTTCTCTAACCCTTTCCTCCACGGTCCTGTGTTCCAGGTACAGGCGGAAGGGCTCGTCCTCGCTGGGCCTGGACCCTCGCTTCCAGGCGATTACCTGGGAGGAGTCGGAGCAGAGCGCCAAAAAAAAGAAGAAAGCTGACGTCAAGAGGAGAAGGGCGGACCGATACTTTTCAAAAGACAGTCAGGAGCTGCTGAGAGCCGAGCCCGCTTTGCCTTCACTGCCCAGGATCGGAGCAGGCGATGAGCCGCCCCCAATTATCGACTTTATTACCCTGGCTGGTGAAGGAGGATTAAGCAGAGGAGAGACCGGTAGGATACTCTTCATTTTGGATGTTTGGTCATAAGCATTGGAATTGTAAACGAATCTGTACAAGACAGGCCGACTTGGTATGGTTCAATTCTTAACTGATATTACATATATGAAAAGCACTGAAGAGTAACCAAACAATAAAATCTTAAGGGAAATGCGCAAACCGGTTTATTAGAATTTGTTAGAAGAAGAACGAGTCGGGTCAAATAGTGTCATATGATGCGCTAGGTCACCTGGTACTCATTTAACCAATCAGAAACCCTCACACTAACCTGTGTTTCCCACAATGGTTCTTGGGGGTTCGGGGACCAAAAGACAAGACAATCCTTGGCCCACTTCAGGTTCTACAGACCTACATATTCTTCTCAATGTTGTTCCCCGACCTCTAGCGGGGAGGGTGCTGACGTCGCCGGCGAACCCCCTGGGCGTGTACGACGCCGGCACGGCCCTGTGGGCCCAGGGGAAGGGGAAGCAGGAGGCCCCCGAGGACCAGAGCCCGGCCCCGGCCCAGGACCAGAGTGTGGCCAGCCTGTCTGAGAAAACAGGGGACTACAACAGGCGCCTGAGGGAAGAACCAGGAGACACACGGCTATGGATGGAGTTCATACACTACCAGGTACGGACCACTTCAAGATTAGTTTGACATCTGCATTACTCCTCACACTCCACAAAAATGGCAATAGGCCAATAAAGAAAGGATTGAGGTTTGAGGTAAAGGACAGATTTACGAGGGAGAGCTCAATACAGGCAAACTTAAAGTATGCTTGGCCCTATAATTGTGATTTAAGACATTTGTTTTCAATAAAGGTATTGTGTTTTATATAATTTTTTGGAATGATGAATTTCGTATAAAAGCGCCTGTCTCTCTCTGTGAGAGAATTTAGATTTTAGACGGCTCCAAACTCATTTTAGACCAATCAGGGAATCTTTACTGCGATTGGTTGAGGGAATTTCTTTCAATCACCGGTGCGGGAAATGCAACACAAACGTTGGACAAACGTATGAAGAGAGAGAGCAGAGAGGGAGCGTGCACATCGCTTTGATTGTTTAGTTTCAAATTCTTGCTCTTGTCTTCTCTCACTCTCACTCTCACTCTCACTCTCACTCTCTCACTCTCTCTCTCTCTCTCCCCCCCTCCCCCAGGACGAGCAGAGCGCGGCGGTGTTCGGCGGCGGGGGCGAGCCGGACTCGGCGGAGCGCCGCCGGGCGTCGTACCGCGGCGTGGTGGAGAAGAAGCTGAGCGTGGCGGAGCGGGCCGTGGCCTCCAACCCCTCCTGCGTGGCCCTGCAGCTGGAGCGGCTGCGGCTCTGCAGGGAGCTGTGGGAGCCCGCTGCCCTGGCCCGGGAGTGGAAGAAACTGGTAGGAGGAGGGAGGGACCGGGGGATCACCCCACCTCCCCCCCAGGGAGGGACACCCTCTCGTTGGGGGTCTCAAGGGTGGGGGGTCCTCAAGAAGACGCACAGAAACACAATAAAGGACGTCGCAACCGATACACATGGAGAGACAAGTGTGCTCTCACTGTCCCCACCTCCAGTCCAACCCCACCCAACAGCCCCCCCACATCACACATTGCATAAACGAGACCCCTCAGCCGAAAGTACAACAACCTGATAGTAAACATCAAAATAATGTATGCATAATATATGCAAACATATGGCAAGCACAAATTATTGTCTGGCTGATGAAACAGACATACAAGTTAATACATACAATAATGGACTTCAACAACAACACTGTTGAAAACAGCAATTATCAAATCATATAGCAGGTCTTGATCATCCACGATGAACAGTCTGTAAGACGTATGTCTGTACATAAATGTTTGTGTTTGTGTGTTGGTGGCTCTCTGAAGTGTCCTGTTCGACTGCTCCCCAGGTGTTCCTTCACCCCAACAGCCCCACCTTGTGGCGGGAGTACCTGCTGTTCACCCAGAGTCACTTCAGCACCTTCACCGTGTCCAGGGTCAACGCGGCCTACGGGAAGTGTCTGAGCACGCTCAGTGCGGTGCAAGACGGCAGTATGGTGTCTCACCTGGCCATAGCAGGAACTGAGGAGGAGATGTTAGGTAATGCTATCAGCCAAAAGTTGAAGTGATTCTTAACAATCACTTCAACATTTAAAAAATAAATCTCCGTAACATCACAGAGGGATATGTCCACGACACAACTACAGAATATCTTGAAAAAACGTATATCCAGTGATGATGTTAAATATCCATAACATATCTTCGAGGGATGGATCCTCTACACATCTACTGAATATCTTGTCCAGAAGCAAAAAACTATACATGACAAATTTAGCTTCTAAACCCAGTCCTGGAAAGACTTGGGTGGTCACCTTCTCTTCAACAATTTCCATTCTGTCTTAGTTTTCATTACAAATTGGTGACCAATGCACTCCTTACTATCTGTAGAAAAAAATATAGTGCTTTCTTAATCATAGATAATAGATAGAAATAGAAAATGATGGACACATTTTGTTCATACAGTGAATATCGGTATAGACATCTTCACATGTTGTCTCCATGTGTGTATATGTACTCAAGTGTGTGTGTGTGTGTGTGTGTGTGTGTGTGTGTGTGTGTGTGTGTGTGTGTGTGTGTGTGTGTGTGTGTGTGTGTGTGTGTGTTTCACCGGGCTCACTCTGTTCCGTCTCACAGATCTGTTCATCCAGCAGTGTCACTTCCTGCGGCAGTGTGGTCACTCTGAGAAGGCCGTGTCACTCTTCCAGGCTATGATGGACTTCACCTTCTTCAAGCCTGATACGGTTCGAGGATTGCCCACCAGGCAGCAGGTAGCCGCGCAGACACTCCTGCGCTCACATCGTGTTGAACCGTTGTGATTATCTTTTTGTATGTTTTAAATGGTCAATGATGATTGCTGCCGTCAATATTATTTCGGAGGTCTTCGGCCGGATGAATTTCGATTTTTTAAATGGTGTCAAGACAAGAGTCTAACAGCGATACTGGGGGCCTCCTTCTCTGTCTCCACGTGCCGTCCTGTGAAGTCCTCCGTCGTAATGTGCTGATGAGCGTGGTGTTTTGCATGTGCAGGTGGAGTTCTTTGAGCCGTTCTGGGACAGCGGGGAGGCCAGGATCGGTGAAGTGGGGGCTCGAGGGTGGAAGGCCTGGATGCTTCAACAGGAGAGAGGGGGCTGGCTCCAGCCCAGTGCAGGTACACTAGCGCACACACTAGCGCGCGCGCACACACACACACACACACACACTCACACACTCACACACACACACACACACACACACACACACACACACACACACACACACACACACACACACACACACACACACACCACACACACACACACACACACACACACACACACACTTACCAGCACACACGTGTGCACACACCCACACACATCTTCTAACACACACACACACTCACTAGCGCACACACACACTCACTAGCGCACACACACACGTACTAGACTACTAGCACACACACGCAATGCCACATCTATGAACTACAGCTTTTCTTTTCTTGTGGTTATTTATTAATGAAAACTAAGAAAGAAAAAAGAAAAGTTAGAATTTATTAAATATAATCAAAAGAGTAAACCCGGTCCAAATCCATCTAAATATATTAGTGTGTTTGTGTTGCCATGGATACGTTTGTGTCTGATCACATCTGTTTGTCTTCATGTGTCCTCTTTCTTCTTTTTCTTCAGAGGAGGACGAGGACGAGGAAGAGGAGGAGGAGGAGCTGAAGGATCGGGACAGACCCAGATGGGAGCTCTGGCTGAATGTGGAGTCTTCCAGGGAGGCAACTCATTGGCTGCCCTGGAGGCCAGAAAAGGGCCAATCGGTGGAGGACTGTGAAGACCCAGACAGACAGGTTAGAGGGGCTTAAGAGGCATCATAAAAGATTTAGGTAAACGTTAAAAAAGAATCAAATGTTCAAATATTATTGTTCCCATACTGTTTTCTTTGAACATCAGTGATTTAGAAAATTGAATCGTCATTAAAACTGGCACTTATTCCACCTGCCGTTGAAAGGGTTACTCAGAAAGAGTAAGAACCACATTGTGATTGAATCCCCTCTCTCTCCTCGTCTCCGTCCATCCCTAGGTGTTGTTTGACGACATCGGGCCCTCGTTGATCCACCTGGCGTCCCCAGAGCTCCAGCTCCGTCTGCTCCTCTCCTTCCTGGCCTTCATGGGGATGCCTGTGGACTCTGCGCTCCTGGGCGCCCCCTACCAGAGCAGCCTCCTGATGGAGGACCTCACTCTGCTCACACAGGGTACCACAAAGTCCCCTTTATTCTATTAAATCCAATGGAGGGTTGCTCTGGTGTCTCCCTAGTCGCTAGCTAGCCTGGGTATAGCCATGCTGCCTTGCGCGCGATTTAATTTTCGCGCTGCTAGGCAGCCTGGATTCCATGGATCCGAATTTCGCCAGAGATAGGGAACCAATCACAGAACGGGGAGGGACGGCAAGACGATGACGACGTCTATGCGACGCACCCATCGCCTTCTTCCTCATCGAATTTCTGTCGCTCTACATACGTCATCTGGTATACTTTATACGATTGGCTATGAGCTACGCACAGACTCGTATGATAGACATTCATAGCGCCCAATAAACGGCTCCGGGCAATCGTAAACCACGCCTCCAAATACGAGAAAATGAATGTGTGGTTCCCTGACCTCAGCTCAATGTAGATTGAGATGAGGTCTGCCGTTAGCCAGGCTAGTCGCTAGCTGTCAATGGAGGTCACTCAAAGGGTCAACATTTGGGGCCAAGGAGAAAGATGAGGAGTAATAGTGGGTTCATTGGAGAGAGGAAGAGGGGGAGCTTACACGCAGTCACATCTTCACAAACAGGGACTAAATGGCTGCCATGGCGCTGGCTTATTCATTCATTTGTTGTTTGCCTGTGTATTGGATGACAATAGCTAGAAGGGTGTGCGTATATGATTGTATGTACTTGTGTATGATACTGTATACAGCCTTCACCATAAATGGAGTAGGCAAAACATGAATGTTCATTAATATGTTGCATTGCACTCTTTGGACATTCGCCAGTTATGTCATTTTAGGACTAGGCTGTTGTGGCTGCCTGATCAGTTTGTCATACACCAGATGATCAAACAAAACATAACCACCATCTCTTCCCAATGTCCGTCTCCCCCCAAGGCAACGACCCCCAGCGACCTCTGAGCGGCTACGACCTCCAGAACACGGGGGTCCACGCGGTGGGTCACATGACACCGCTGCAGGGGTCGAGGAAGTGGGCGGGGCTGGGGAAGCAAGGGGAAGAGTTCCTCGCCAACGCCTTCCATTTGCTCCTCCCACAACTGGCCCCGCCCCAGCGGGCGGCCCTGTCACTCTGCTGGATACGCTATGAGAAACTCAAGGTAGGACGCCCAGCCACTCGTTATCTCACTTGTTATCGACGCTGACATTTGCCTTGCGTGATTAGATGGAGTCACCCTTGTTAACATGTGATATCATGGGGAAAGACTCTGGGTTTTCAGTGCGGCCTCGAGGACATAATATGGCCGAAAGAGGAAGTGAGGCACTTTTAAAATATTATTATGGTCCGATATTTTTTTCACATTAATTTATAGTTTTTAGATGTGTGAAATAGAAAGGGGAATTGGCAGATAATTGGCACGAAAGTCAAAATCATGGAGTTTAATAGTAATACTAGGTTCTGGGTTGTGTGTGTGTGTGTGTGTGTGTGTGTGTGTGTGTGTGTGTGTGTGTGTGTGTGTGTGTGTGTGTGTGTGTGTGTGTGTGTGTGTGTGTGTGTGTGTGTGTGTGTGTGTGTGTGTGTGTGTGTGTGTGTGAACCCTGTGTGTGTCCTCCTGTCAGGTCCTGCGCTGTCTCTGCGGTGGCAGCAAGAAGCGCCTGCGCTCCCAGGGCAAGAGCAGCAAGCGCGAGGCCAAGCGGCTGCTCAAGGAGCCCGACAACCGCTGCGCCCTGGCGCTCTGGCGGGAGTACGGCCACCTCGAGTGGCTCCTGGGCAACGCCGACGACGCCCGCAAGGTGTTCACGGCCGCCACCGCCATGGGAGGAGCCAAGGGGCTGGGCTGCCCCGCCCTCTGCGACCTCTGCCTGCTCTGGGCCCAGCTGGAGTGTGAGGAGGGCGCCGACGGAGGGGCGGAAGGGCGGCCCCGGGGACGCGACCTCCTCCCCGGCCGTGGGCATCCTCACCCGGCTGGCGGAGGGGACCGCCTCCGCTTCTGGGACAACGCCGCCGACCCCGGTGGCGGTGCTGAAGGCCAGGAGGACTTATGAGCAAGTCCTGATGGACCGTCTGTCTTCCCTGGAGAAAGACCTCCGCAAGTGGGGAGAGGGCAAGAAAGGTGGGTCTCTGACCGCCATCCCTTTATGCCGGAACACGATCAACGTTACGTACGTAACGTTACGTTACGTACGTTGTTCCAATGCCTGTTTGTTATCAAAGAGGATAATGGAGAGATTGCAGAATACCGGTTTCTTTGTGTTTTGATGTTTACATATTTATTCTAGGAGACGGACCGAAGCTAAGAGGGCTGGTGGGCTGCTACGCCTTGTTCCAGCACCTGACGGTCGGCGTGCAGGCGACCAACGCGGTGTACAGCCAAGCTCGGGAGGGAATGGAGGGGCTGCACCGGGCGCTGACGCTGGCCTCTGATAAACACGCCGGCGGCGCCAGCGGGGGTCCGGGCGCCGCCAGCAGCACCGAGGCCGGCAGACTCTGCGCCGAGAGGCTGGCGTTTGAGTGCGAGGCGTTGGCCGTTGCAGCACGCGGCGCTGCTCAGATACCACCTCGGCACCAGCGTGTTTCCCCTGGCGACGCTGAGGCACGCCCTCACCTCGTCGCTCTCCGCCTGGCCCCAGTGCGCCCCCCTCTGGACCGTTTACTTACAGGTACCTCTTAACCAACTCTTGTCCAAGGGTTTGTTTTCTCAAAATGAGTGTAATAGACGATAATAACGGGCACGCTGTGTGTGTCCGTCTTTCAGGTGGAGGACCGGTATCACAGCGCAGGACGGGCCCGCCGCTTCTTTCACTCAGTAACCCGGGGATGCAAGGACATCGTGCCACGCCTCTTTGCTATTGTTGCCGAGCAACAAAGGAAGCAGCTGGTAGACGCGACCCAGCGGTAAGAGCAGCTACTTGGCCCCGTGTCACCTCTCTGAGAGACTACTGTTTGGTAGGCATCGTCGTTTATGCAGCATATAAGAGGAGCTAACCCGAACAAGATGTGGTATAAACACACTATTGGGAACATCGAGACGTCAGATCAGGAAGTAAAGAGAAAGAGGATGTTTTTACGACTCTGTCATGGAGTGCTAAATGGTATATTGAACATGTTTACCATCAAGTCACTAATCACATAAATGCTAAGTGGCAATGAGTGAATTCACTTTTTTTTGTTAAATATGCTTCCAAGCTTTTCTAATGTCAAACACAGGGCTCCAGTGTTCGGTGTTGGATAGTAGGCTCCAAAGGAAGGGGCTCAGACACAACGAGGTCGAAATAAAACGCTTTATGCCAGAAGCCATTTGGAGTGATTGTGCTTGGAAGCTTAGTAAAATAGTGGGATTTAATTTAATTGAAACAGGTTTCAATTAAATGTGTGTTTCCTGCAAGTAGATAATAATGTATTATAATGGTAAATAATTACTCTTGATAAATCTACCTCCACACCAGTTTAATTTAGATTTTCTTTAACTTGACATTTGAAGATTAGTATGTAAATAAATATCATGAGCCTCTATCCATCGCCTAACAAGGCCACACAATGTTGAGTAAGCCGATGGACAACTTTTAAAAGCCCTTGCAATTGCAACATCATGAATGTTCCCAACTGGGTGTGAATGTTATACTAATGATTTATCTCACTCTAACTGTCTGCCTGTAGGTTTGAATCTCGTGATGGCGTCGCTACCCATCTTGCCGGAAAATGGCCTTGGCAACCGTATCCGGGGCCTATTTGAAAATGCCCTTCTTAGTGAGATGGGTGCCCACTGTCCTCTACTCTGGCGGATGTATATGCACTTTCTGGTGAGGCCGTTGAAACCAACATAATGTGTACTTTTGGCGGCATGTGACTCAGGAGGTAGAGCGGGTTGACTGGTAACCGGAAGGTTGCTAGTTCGATCCCCCGGCTCCTCCTGACTGGAGTTTTAGAATAACAATGAAATCATACCAGTAACAAACAAATGACTGAGAACTAAAAGATGGTTGATGACTTCAAAATGTACTGCTATTTGTTACGGAACCCATTTCTAGTCTAGTCTAGAAGGGACATGGTGTATGATGATGTGCATAGGCCTAAATGTACATGTTTCTAATGTATGCTTGCAGGTATCGGAGGGTAAGCTGGACAATGCCAAAGCGATCTTCTACAAGGCCTTGCAGAACGTTCCCTGGTCTAAGGTGACACAAACACACACACGCACGCACGCGCGCGCGCACACGCACACCATACTCTGTTAACAGATTATAGACGCTCCCTACATTTTCAGCTCTGTATTTGTATGCGACTATTGACTTCAATTTGTGTCTTATCTTTGGCTGTTTTGTATTTACATACATAAAGTATGAGTGCTGCTTTGTGTCTAAGTGTAGCACCCATGTTTGCTGCCGTGTATGGCATGCATATACATGCATTTACATATTTTGTGAGTCATTCTTGCTCATTGATGTGTTTGCATTGTGACCAGGGTTTGTACATGGACGCAGTGCAGCTGTTCCCTGGACACCTCCAGGAGTTTGTGGACCTCATGACGGAGAAGGAACTGCGTCTCAGACTGCCCCTAGAGGAGTTGGATATACTACTTGAAGATTGAATGAACAAGCAGATGTTCATGTGAACAAAATGTATTATTCATTCTTAGCCTAAAAATAATTTGATGAGAAAAGTTGTTTTCATGTATATAGGTAGGCCTACATCAAATATACTTTTTGAGAATTGGAATAAAAAGTGTTTTTTAGAACTGGTGTTTTTTTTTGTATATTCGTTCTGTTAAACCAGGTATGTATGGACAAAATAAGCAAACGGTACTTAAATGTAATGTTAGATGGTCTAGATGAAATAAACATAACAATAAAAAATAACCTCAAATAAAAGTATAAATAATAAAACCCAACACGAACGAAAACGCACAAAGCAGAAAGATATTTTAAATAATTTAAATGTTCCACAAAACGTTTTGAACGCCAAGTATTCGACTTCTAAGTAACAGGTACGCGTTTGAGGTGATGATGTCCCTCCCACTTGTGAAGTAGGCTGTCATATGTGTCAATCACTTTAAATGCGAACAGACGGAGTCGTCTGGAAATAAAGTATTAGTCATGTATTATTATAATCAGGCAAATCTCGTTATGAAGTATCCGTCCACTCATCTGTCTCATCATTTACATAGCGAGCGCCATGGCTTGACGCATTGCAGATCCTGCGTAGCCAATCTTGCGCGGCTGTACAGTGTGTAGAATATTGCAGGTCTACTCTATCCAATCAGCACGCTCGTCTCAAAATGAACTGCACTTCCCTATAACAGAGTCGAAATGAGAAGCCGGTCGGCAAAAGCCGTATCCTTCCGCTTCCATAAAGGTCTGCAGCGCGTCCGCCACCGCTCTGAACGCCCTGAATAAAATCTGAAACCCCCGAGGTTACTGTGGTCTTTAACTATGTCCCCCCGCCTCAGGCAATAATGTACATAATTGCTGCGCCTCTTTGTTAACAATAAAGCGTTAGCATTGCAAATAAGTGTCTCATTTGAGCTTTTGTAAGGGTTGGTCTGTTTAACATTGCTAAGTAGCTGCATTTTTTTGATTAACACACGAAAAAAAAGTTTGCGGGATTGTTTTGAAATTACGTAAAATCTGAGTTCAGATCAAACCTATGGATGTGAACAGATTTAAATTTTACATTAAAGCACACATCCTAATCGACTTCGATTCATATTTTCATGTGCATATATATACACAATACTTATATTTATTGGCATTTTAAAAAGCTGCATTTGTAATAATAAAATGTGTGAATGTGCTGTTTTTTCCACTTTCTATTGAGTTCATTTATGATCTTTGCATGATTCTATTTTCTCTTCCGTGGTATCTATGTACCTACATGCAAGTGCAGATCTAGTCAATATGTTGCCTTATACCTGCATGTTTGCATCTGTGAGAACAACAAGAAATATGTTGGTATGGCAGACAATATCAGATATTAGCTTTAGCTTTCCTGAAATATATATATATATATTTTTTTTTAAATGTTTTACAGAACCTAGAAAAAAGGTGACGCGGGAGTTAGTGACCTGGGCTCTTTTCATCTGTGCGGAGGAATACGCGGAATACTGGAGTCGTGGTTCTCCCCTAACCCAGCCTTGCAGCTCAGTGGCGACCGTCCATTTCCTCTACGCCTAGCATTAGCCAACAAGCACTACCTGCGCAAACAGACATGGTGAGTGTTCTTTCGACCGTTTTTGAGATATGTATATCTGTGTAATCATACTTAAATCCTCAATATAATCCTGCATTTGACAGGCTTTTGGTTCCAGCTCAGAATACCCGGTTCATCCCGTTGCGGAGGCTGTGTGTGTGAGATTGATCCAGTCAAGCCTTTAGCTAGCTAGCTACTCGGAAACATGGGCGGGTAGGCGTAACGTACTGGGTTGTAGTCGTGTTTCTGTGACTAGCTCGATCGATCTAAAATAGCCATCCCTACCTGTACTCTTATTTGTTTTGAATTTTGTTACGTTCTATATCGACAAATTGAGCAATGCCGGTTACAAATGTAAGGAGGGTTGGTGGGTTTTGCTAACGGCGAGCCGGCGGCTAGCTAATGTTAGTAGCCCCAAAGCAAGACGTACCATTGGCCGTGATCTGGCATAGTGTGAGGTCTGCACAGCATGAGGTCTGCACAGCATGAGGCAGTATGAGGTCTCTATAGTCTGAAGTCTGCACAGTATGAGGCATAATGAAGTCGGTTCAGTATGAGGTCTCTGTAGTCTGAGGTCTGTACAGTATGGGGCATTATGAAGTCTGTACAGTATATGGTATGAGATCTGCAAACTGAGGTCTGCACACTATGAGGTCTGCACATGGGGCATGATGCTGCAATTCACCTTCAGTAACACCAGTGCAAAACTTGAGTCATAGAATCAGATAAACATATTTTAATTTTACATTGCGTCAATCAACCGTGAACGCCAGATTCTTAACATATTGATGTCAATTTGGATGGTTATCAGGTGTGCTGCTAACTCAGTCTTCCATGGAAAACAAGAGAGAATACCGGTGCCTTTTTTTTTTTTGTTCAGAAGCGAAGCCAAAATCCTCCACTGTGTTTTCAGTGATGTTCCCGATAGTTAAAACTAACAGGAAACTTGGACCACACTTCAGATACGATCCACAATGACCCAGGAATAAAATAATCATTGATGTAATTAAAGGGTGTTTTACTTGCAAAAATCAAGTGTGCGTTACTGGGGACTGACATTGTGACATGTAGTTTAATCTGGGATAGGAGGAGTGCTTTTATTTTGCTTTGTTTCATATGAAGACCCACTAAATAAAGTTTTTAATTTTACTTGAAAAAAATGTTGGTGTGATGACTATTGTTCTTGCGGGAACAAACAGTCATTTTACTATTGCTTCTGCTCACATTTATGCAAAAAAAGGGGTGGACAGATCAGTGATTCTTTGACTCATTTAGTTTTTTTAAATGGTTTACATGTGACCAAACCTGAATGGTACTGCCCTGTGGTCCGTCCTGTGCCTGTTACCTGTTCGACCTGTAATACCCAAGAAAGGAGCTGTATGCTGTTTCTTATCTTTTAAATGTCCGGAGTACCTCCTTCACAAATCTAGACTCTTGGCTAGTTAAAGTCTCGAGTCTGAAAGGGAACAGTATGTGCATAAACATCAGTTTAGGTAATGCAGACTGTTGTATCGGTCCTCATAATTCACTACTGCATGGTTAAGTCGAGATTGTATTTTTTGGCAATTGGTTAACATGACATATTAAAGCAAAGTCATACAATTGGAACCACTCCACAGTCCCAACAGTTTGGGCCACACCCTAGTTTGATTGCTGCATTCACCACAGCAACTGATCCATAGCACAGGTTCAACCGTACCAGGGTGAGATGAAGAACGGAGAGCACCCCAGGCACCTCACCTGGGACCTCTAATTGCGTGACCATGAATTTTCAGTGAAGTATAACCTGGTTACCGAAAATGAAGAGGCTGCCTTTTGATGTAGGAAACTCGTATACAGATCTTTTCTGGATGAAGCCTAATGTTAAACACATTGTAGAGGACTACAGCGCTATATTGAAGGGAAACTACCGGGGGGAGAAAAGATAAGCTAGTGAAGCCAGCGAATATTAGTCACTCCTTTTCTCCACTACTTGTGGATTTGCACTCGTTCAACAGTGTGTTGTCTAGCATAGTTGCAACATGAAGCAGGCTACGCGTCACCAGCCCTGTGACATTCTTGCTGGTAAACCTACAGACCGTTCTTTAATTGGGTTCTAATCACTGCAAAATTAACAATTCTCTTTAGGATGTTCAGCTTGTTTGTTAACCCAGGTGTTCTGTGTTATTTTTGTTGAATTTCAAATCAGTATTTAATAATTCAAATTGTTTTTACTCGACCTGTACCATGCCTGCAGGCACCCTTAGTACAGTCATCTAGAATTAATTCTCTCCAGCCTTATTGCTTTATTAGTTCCCCATTGGGACGCCAATTGTACTGGTTGTCAAAAACATCCATGGCAGATATATTATTGTTGGCACACACACCTTGGGAGGAGGGGGGTGAGAGATGGGCTTAGCCAAGCCAGCTGAGAGACTATACCCTTCTGAACCGTGGTGCCCCCAGCAGGGTTCAGATGACCTCTGTATGGCCGCTGCAAACTGATCTCTCCCCCATCTCCCCCTTGGAGATGGAACTCTAACTAGAAGTTGACAGGCCAAATAGCCTGACCACTGTTCTTCACATACTGTTCCTTAAATCAACTCCCCTGTGTGAGTGACGGGACCCCCCCCTAGGCTTGGCTACGGCCTTTCAACACAGAAATCTGGCACTTCCAACAGCCCGTGTCAAAGGCCGCTAAACGATACCCGATTCCTAACGAGGACGGATACTGCAAAAGAGTGTGCAGACATCTCACTTAGTCCATCCGTCTATGAAGGGGGACGGGGCAGACGGCTCAGCTTCTCGCTGTCACCCTGTCAAACAGACGCCTGTTCTCGCCCACAATGCCAAGGGCGACGTAGGAGGTTCCCTCGGTGGCTGAAGCACAACCCAGATGGCCATAGTCTGGTCACGTACCCCCGGCGTGCTGGAAGAAGGACGGAGCCACAGAGACACTGGCAGCGATTAGGCAGACAGATTTAGTAGGAGGCAGAAGGGGCGTACCGCCAGCAGGAGACCCAGTCTTCATCCTCCAACCTTGAGGAAGAGGGAGCCAGACGGTCTATGGAATATAGATATCTCCACGCTCGTTCTTCCACTCCTGATGCTGGTCGTCCATCCGTCTCTCCATCGAGTTCTGAAATTGACCTTTCCTTATCCACTTGACCATCTCCACTGGGAAAATAACGACATGCAACTACTGACTTCAGCCCAACGGTCTCTCTGAAGAAATCGACCAGAGCCCGCCCCTCCGCTGTGCAGATAGGTTTCGTTCCTTCGGCCGTTCAAACCTGCTTGTTGGCCCGCTGCGCGTTCATTTTTGCCTGGCCGGTACCCCTCGTCTTCTGCGGCCCAATGCTGCCCAAGAAGGCGGCCATGTACCCGGGAGGAGGCAGTCTGGTGAGCCTGTCGTCCATGTACGACCTGCTGGACGAACAGCAGTACTTCTACACCACGCTCATCCGCCAGCAGGAGCGCAACTACAGGGCCTTCCTGCAGATGCTGGCCAACCGCATGGACGGCCGCATGGACGGCCTGGTCAAGGAGCTCCACGACCTGCGCGGCGGCCTGCAGGGGGTCCGGTCCGAGCTGCTGGAGGTGCGCAAGCAGGGGGCGCAGAGCGCCAAGCGAGCGGAGTGCCTCGCCGAGGGCCTGGTGACGGTGCGGAAGGCGCTGGACGGGCCGAGCGCCGGGGACCGTTTGCCCAACGGTGTGACGGGCCAGGGCGGAGGCGTGGGGCCCAAGCCCCAGGCAGGAGCAGGGGCCACGGTGCTGAGGCTGGACGGGGGGGCGGCCCGGAAGGGGGGCCGCGGCGCAGGGGCCAAAGGGCCAGAGCCAAAAGCCATGAAGCTCATCGCTGATCTGACTGACATCTGCTTTGAGAACTTGAAGGTGCAGCCCATGGTCTTTAACATTAGACGGGGGTGCAAAAGTCAGGACTCTTGTTTGTAACGTGGATCTGTGTCGCTGTAATCTCCTGGTTGTGATTTTTGTTCCTTGGTGTGCGGTACTTGTGTCCCTAGGTTGGGTTCTAGTACACAAAGTTGGGTCGTTTACCCTTCAGCACACGGCTAATGTATAAGGAGCATTGTATATTTCTGGAGCTCATCGCTCGTGTTAAATATTCCAAGGAGAATAATGCGTCCCGTGTTTTTCTCTCCCACTCCAGGCTGACCAACTAACAGAAGAGCAGATCGCTGGTAAGACATCCCTCTGGCACACGCGGTCCATTAGGGATCCAGTTGACCGTAATATGCATGCAGAACTGGAGTAGATTGTCTTGGAGTCACTTGCCACTCCTTCACCCCGCCCCCCGTTGACCCCTCTCCCTGCCTCCGTCCACCCAGAGTTCAAGGAGGCCTTCTCCCTGTTCGATAAGGACGGCGACGGCACCATCACCACCAAGGAGCTGGGCACGGTGATGCGCTCTCTGGGCCAGAACCCCACGGAGGCCGAGCTGCAGGACATGATCAACGAGGTGGACGCCGACGGTACGACACCCACCCACCGCCCCACCGCCCCGGGCCATCAGAGCAGAGGAGCTGGGATTAACGCTTGATTTATTGTACTCGTGTATCCCAGGCAACGGCACCATCGACTTCCCAGAGTTCCTGACCATGATGGCGAGGAAGATGAAGGACACAGACAGCGAGGAGGAGATCAGGGAGGCCTTCCGAGTGTTTGACAAGGTGTGTATCGCGCCCTATGTGTTTAGTTATGGCCATTGGGATTTTATGTTCATCTACGTTTAAATGGGATTATGTGAAGTGGGTCTGTGTGCGTGACACCGTTATCCCCTCCCCCCCCCCTCTCCCCCCCCAGGACGGCAACGGCTACATCAGCGCCGCGGAGCTGCGTCACGTGATGACCAACCTCGGAGAGAAGCTGACCGACGAGGAGGTGGATGAGATGATTAGGGAAGCTGACATCGACGGGGACGGACAAGTCAACTATGAAGGTGCCACACTTTAGCATGACTCCCGTCCATTGGTGCACTGACCGCCGTGTGTGTGTGTGTGTGTGTGTGTGTGTGTGTGTGTGTGTGTGTTGTGTGTTGTGTGTGTGTGTGTCCGTAATGGGTGTGTGTGGAGCATTGTGTGTGTGTGTGTCCTAATGGGTTTGGAGCATCCTGTTCCAGTTGAAACCTGTTCCTCCTGGCTTAACCCTGGAGTCTCATCCATGTCTAAAATATTGATCTAGGGAACATTTGTTTCCATATTTATGACGTGTAAATCGATTCATCCCCGCTGCCGAGTATTGTAGCCGATGTCATGACTTGCTTTAACTTGCTGTTCTCCTTTGGTTTGTTTCTGCAGAGTTTGTCCAGATGATGACCGCCAAATGAGCTGTCCTTTTGAAGAAAAAGAATCAGTCAAATGTTTCACTTACCTCTTATTGCAAAAATCTACATTTATTCATACTGTTTCTGTATAGAGAACTTAAAACTGAATGTTGGAAAAGTGAAAATTCTGTCCATATAAGCAAGAAAAAAGTAAAACAAACAAAAAACACTGAGCCTAGGTCCCTCCCCTTCCATTGGACCCCCAATGGGCCTTTATTTCAGAAGGTTTTGTAGGTTAAGAAAGTCGGTGTTTGCTGAACTTGAAGTTCAACACGCGACGGAACTTGAATAATTAGAACTTGAAGAATTTGACTGAAAACCCAGCCAAAGGTTAAGCCAACGACTTTCTAAATTGTCTTTAAATTGAAAAACGTTTCTGTAATTCATACGGGATCAAAGTGATTTGTCCCCTGTTGACTGCCATTAGCAATTCTTTCCAAAATAACGTCCAACATGGCACAGCGGAAGGGCGGGACTTAGGCTATCTATTTGCATGTACCAGCTTGTATTCCCACCCCTCCCCCCCACCCCAGTGCCGAGCAGCCCAATCAGATTCTTTAACACGTTAGCCAAGCAGCCTATCAGCAGCCAGCTAGTTTGCCGCCAGGTCCTCTGCTTTCCGGTTCCATCCACGCAACGTCAAATTATGATTTATCTGGGCTGGCCAATCGCCTTTCCTTCTATTCCTGTTTTCTTTTTTCTATTTCTTCATGCATGCAGCTTTACGACGGGTCATGGCATAAAAAGCCCAGTGGGTGGGGATGACTGTTGGCAGGCCTCACGAGGGGGAGCGGGGGAGTTTGTGGGAGAAGGGGAAAGGGACTTGTGAGGCTTGGCAGTGGATTAGAAGGTTGCAAATGAACCAGGGGGAACCTTTTCGCAGTTTGCTTACCTACACTAACCAAGCGACGACAGAGATATTTTTAAGAAAAAAAAAAAATACAAGGAAAATAAGAACAAAAAAATATATACATTTTAGATTGTGTTTTTGGCATGTCTGAATAATCGCTTTACTCTAATGTGTTTACCTTTTTGGGGAGGGGTGGGTGTCTAGACTGTAAGAGAGGGAGGGGAATACTTGAAGGTGATGATACGGGAGCAACTTTTGAGATATAAGAGGGACAGAGATCGGTAACTGGGGTAAAGGTAAATAATTCAGAATCATGTGTCAGAATGGCATGGCGAACCAAAAAGGCTCAAAGTAGTACCATGGCTTTGTTTCCGGAACATGGCGCATAGTTCTACTTGCTCACACAAGAGCGGGGCAATATTTTTAATCAATATATTATGCCTAAATACCTCTTGATAATTTAGCGGCATTTCATTTTTTTTTGCATCTTTTACATTCTTTGGACGACTTCATTTTTAATGTGCATATGATTCCCACGCTAAAATGGATTGATTCATTCGTCGTTTCTTTAGTCAAACTTTACTTTAAACTTACCTGTAGGACTAATGCAACCTACATATGGTCTACATCACAAATCTAAGTCCCAGATGAGATCTGATCCCTTGTTATTCCTCTGGGATTAATAAAGAACATCTTTCACCACATCCCTATATTGCCCAGCTCTGCCTCAAACCTTGCTCTGGGTATCATGTTTGGGGGTCGTTTGCTTCTGTTTGGTGAGGGTCGGTGCTTTTGCAGCATTTCTATCTAGTGTCCGTGTGTGTGTGTGAGTGCGTGCGTGCGCATGTGTGGGGGGATGCCTGTGAAAGTGGATGCGGCAAAGCCTGTCCCAGTCCAACTGTTCTGTTCAGTTGATCTGCATTCCAAGTTGTACATGCTAGTCTTTACATTTTGTTTTTCCAATAAAACACCATGAACTTAAATGCACTAGTCTTGTTTGGTTTGTTGATGGACTAACCTTACTACGCTGTTCCTATCAGCTTAATTTAACCCTTTTATACCTTCTCCATGAGCAGTTCCTTGTCCAAATGTTACTGTCTTTATCTCAGTGTGTCAAGTGCGAACAGGTTTCCTGAGGACTATCAAAAAAAAAAAAGAACTAAAGCTCCACTTTCAGATAAGGGGTTGCTAGGCAACAGAGCTGGATTGAGGTGAGAGAGGAGCTGCTGAGTGAGTTATGGTTTTGGTGGGGTTGGAAAGGAAAGGGAGAACTATGTCTGCCAGTGCTTTAATGACAACTAACCTGTAATGTCCGCACCCAGCCACCCTCATCAAGCACATGGGCGGTTTATGCATGCACAAATTTGACCTTCCAGAGTTATTCAAGGTCTTAATCGTCATGTCTGAAGCTAAACTCAAACATATTGTCATGTGTGAACACGTATCAAAATTCAACAAGGCTCACTTGCGCGATGAATGAGTTTGTTGAGAGGCCCATTAGAAGCCTGAGGGTGTTGAGGTCACTGAGCACTGGGGAGGTCCCGACGGGTTACTGATACCACTAGTCTGGACCCCTGTGTGTGTGTGTGAGAAGGGACAAAGAGCTGAGAGGAGCACACAGGGATTCCTGACACTGAGGCACAATGGGCGTCAACCTGTGTGTCCGGTTGAGTTAATCCTCTGATGACATGAGGCTCCAGACACCACAGAATGACGGGACCCAACGCACACAGCGCCACAAACAGCAACCGTTTGAGAATGGGGGAAAAAAAAATCACTTAAAAACAAATGTCCTTTCAAAATGTAACATTTATCACAGGAAAACCCAATAATCTTCATCTCCTATTTGAGCCACAAGACACCCATCGTGGCACTGGGCTGAGTCCAGCCACTGCCCGCCCCCCCCACAAAGGGAAAAGTCAGAGTAACATAATTCTCCGGAAGAATATAAATATTGACTTTAAATGGAGGAATAATCATATTACACAAAACAATAAAATGTACATCAACAAAAATTTAAATAATTGAGACATTGAAGAAAAATTAAATAGAAAAAGAAAATATTTATTTGGCTGGAAGTCACAGAGAACTGAAGCAGACAGTCACTATAGGTGGCATTTATACACACAACAGGAAACACAAGCCCTGATTTAATTGACAATTTATACATCTTGATTTTCACAAAGCGCATGGATGGCTATGGAAAACAGTACTAGCGTTGGTAGCTCTAGATTATCTGTACGAGAAACAGGTAATTAGCAGGTAGCCTGTGTAGACTCAGCAGGTCTTTTTGGCATTCACATAAATGTGCACATATTTCATGTCCTCCTGTGGTCAACGGGGAACACTACAGGTTGACTCTCATTGAACTGGCTCGGCTACAGACACAAAAGGTCATTCAGCGGTGCAACATGTTTCTGTGTGCGCATGAAACTCACATGTATGTATGAGACACACACGTGCGAGAGGGTGAAACATATGTTAACGGCATAGGTTCTTCTATGCATATTCTAAAACATCGAAAACACAAGACTAGGTAGCAGGATAGCAGTGCTTAACTTAACGACAACTTAACAACTTATCAACGGTAACAGCGGTCATTGGACATACAAATATACACAGGCAAAATGTCAACGCGCATCCTGTACACACACACGGATGTAAATGCACGACAAGGATGAACACACACACACACACACACACACACGCACACACACACACAGTTACTAGCATGCAAAATGGTTGATTCATTAGGGTGAGTGCATCAACACAAACGCCACCAATTGGAGAATGGGAATGAGCGACTGTATTGACATGGCAACCACACTGGCACATAGATGCTTTACAGTCTCGGGGGAGGGGGGAGTCAGCGTGGGGAAGGAAGGGGGACACAGCCGGGTTAAGAACACGTCCTGAATGCCGTTGTGTTTCAGCTTCGTATTTCTGTGTTTCTAAAGATGGCCTGGCAGTCGAGAATGTGTGTGTGTGTGTGTGTGTGTGTGTGTGTGTGTGTGTGTGTGTGTGTGTGTGTGTGTGTGTGTGTGTGTGTGTGTGTGTGTGTGTGTGTGTGTGTGGGTGTGGGTGTAGTGTATACGTTTGCTGTAGGTGAAATCGTCTCACGTAGTTTGAGCTCATGGGTGTGACACTGCAGCTTTTGTGTGTGATTGTGTGTTAGTGTGTATATGTTTGTGTGAATGCACTGTATACGTGTGTGTGTGTGTGTGTGTGTCTCATAGCGCCCTGGGTATGATGGTGAAGGGTAGCACGGGGCTGCTGGCCTCCAGCTCCAGGGCGGCCAGGAAGCACTCAGTGGCGGCGGCGGCGTTGCCCTGCGCCTGCAGCACCTCCCCCAGGCTGTTCCACACGTCGTGGGCCGTGCTACGGAGGGAGGGGGGGGCAGACCAATCAATCAACCGGTCCGCAGTGTTTGGTCGGACTATGATCTCATCCTAGCTATCTTTGTTGTAGACGGGTCAACCAGCACCAACAACCCATCGATTGGTAGAGCTTGGTTCTGTGAACGTCCTGAATGTACTAACAGCACTACATTGTTGTTTCTCTCTCTTCTGACAAATGTAATTATTGTAAGTCGCTCTGGATAAAAAGCGTCTGCCCTAAATGTACATTTATTCATTCCAACTAAATAAAAAGGCGAAAGGGATTTTGCAATAGCAAGTGGCCGTGGAAAGGCCAACACACAGCAGTTAAAACTGGCTTGGTTTGAAAAAGCCTGCAGTGAGTACAGACGCAGGGTCAGTGATGTGAAAACAATAATTAGGCCATAAAAGGATGTGCGTCTGCCCGGTAACTCTGTATTTGGTATCCTTTAAAACCAGTAGCGGACGGTGTGGTATACTTCAGATAAACAACGGCTTCAAAATGTTAATCCAAGGCACCAGTGCACAATAGTGTGCATTACCGGGGAACCAACACACACACGCACACATACACATACACATACACACACACACACACACACACACACACACACACACACACACACACACACACACACACACACACACACACACACCTGTTGACCTGCACGGCGTCTCGCAGAACCTTCTCTGACAGACTGTAGCGCTGGAGCTGCTGTAGAATCAGACCCTGGACACACAGACGGAGACAGACGGAGACGCACACAGTGAGATTTATACGTTTTAAACATTTCTTTCTGCAAAATAAATGAAAGCAAAGGGACGGCACGAGGCTAAGGAGAAGCTGAGAGAAACCCACTGAGAGACACAAGTCCGAACCAAAGGAGGTTGAGAAGCAGACACACACACTATGGCTCTGCAATTAAAGTCCTTTGGTTTTGGCCCACAGACGGAAAAACATGCACGTGTACGCATGCGTGTATGTGCGCATGCGCCTGTGTGTGCATATACATTAGTGTATGTGCTTGTGTGTGTACGTACAGTATGTGTGTGTGTGTACGTACAGTATGTATGTGTGTGTGTGTATGTACAGTACGTATGTGTGTGTGCGTGCGTTCTCACCAGCCGCTGCATGGTCTTGACGTGCGTGGGGCTGATGGACAGCGCCTCCTCGTACCAGCGCTTGGCCTCGTCCACGTTGCCGCGCAGCTCGGCCACCTGGCCCCTCATGTACAGCACGTTGTGGGAGGTGGGGAAGAGGTTGGCCGCCTCCTGGGTGCACGCCGTGGCCTCGGCCGGCTTACCCATACCCACGTACACCTCGGCTAGGGGGGGGAAGAGAGAGAGGAGAGAGAGAGAGAGAGAGAGAGAGAGAGAGAGAGAGAGAGAGAGAGAGAGAGAAGAGAGAGAGAGAGAGAGAAGAGAGAAGAGAGAGAAGAGGAGAGAGAGAGAGAGAGAGAGAGAGAGAGAGAAGAGGAGAGAGAGAGAAGAGAGAGAGAGAGAGAGAGAGAAGGGGGGGTTCAAGTAAAGGCCAAGATGGGGATGGCTTCGTGGTGGTGAGATAATGGGCCACTTTCAGCTCCCTTGCTTGACTGGTGACCCAGAAGGCCCGTAGGCTATTTTCCTCCTTTTCTAATTCAAAAAACGAAATGGGCAAAATCCAAAACCCCACAGCAACACAACAGAAACGACATCCCTTATCAGTCTGTGTGTGCACAAAGCACAGGTCATTGAAGGTTCTGCTGCAGGCTCAAATTGGCTCCCGGTAAAGA
Source organism: Melanogrammus aeglefinus (assembly GCA_900291075.1). NCBI lineage: Eukaryota > Metazoa > Chordata > Actinopteri > Gadiformes > Gadidae > Melanogrammus > Melanogrammus aeglefinus. Next base: position 214,676 of record OLKM01000020.1, read on the forward strand.
AAAAACAAACCCAAAGGAAACCCTAAAACCATACTCGACTACACCTGAAAGCCCTAAAACCCCACCCATATGAAACCCTTAGCCTAACTCTACACCAAACTCTAGAATCATAAGAAAACCCCAACCCGATACCAAACTATTGAACCCAAAACCAAACTCTAAAAACCAACCCAAGCACACAAAGAGAAACCGAAGAATTGGATTCATTCATCAGTATTATCTTTGCGTGTGCGCTAACCACAGGGTATTGAAAGTCCGGTTTTTGGGCTCCAATTGTCTTCTAGTAAAGTAATCTAAACAACCACACCTACTGCTATTCATTCACCAGAAACCCTCATCCAAAGTGACGACTGTCCATCTGCTCGTTGACCAGGGAAAGTGCTCGTGGCTCGGTAGCGTTGGGTCAACTATGTGGGGTTTGAGCTCCACAGTGAAAGCGTGCGGGCACCTGCATGCAGCCAGATCTGGGCCAGAGTCATCCAGGGATGGAGGGGTCCCTGCTTGGGCGCGCTGCTCTGCAGGGAGGAGGCCACCTCCGACAGCGCCTGCTCCACGCGGCTCGCCGCGATGGACGTGGCGTGGACCGAACCTGGGGACGCAAACCTGAATGTATTAAGCTGGTGAGCAGTGGTCAACAACAATACAAACAAAAACACACACACACACACACACACACGCACGCACAAACGGGGTTATTTCACAGCAGAGGAGAACGCGTTGTTAGACAAGAGGAAACCACACGACGTGCGGAACACTGTGCAATGGGCCTGACCACTGAAGTCATGATGGAGGACCTGCCCTCTGGGTTAGTGCTGAGGGCCACCATTACACTACTGGGATCTGCTCGAGGTTTGGATGGTGAAGCAGAACGTGTGTGCCTGTGTCTGAGAGGAGGAAGAATGGGAGGATTGTGTCACTCACAAACACACACACAAAATCATCTACACCCACACACACACCCACACACACACCCACACACCACACCCACACCCACACACACACACACACACCCACACACACCCACACCCACACCCACACCCACACCCACACCCACACCCACACCACACCCACACCCACGTTCTCTTCTGTGGGATTAGCGTGTAAAGAATGAAAAGCTTCGCAGCTTGCGAAACAGGTGAAGTAGCGTAGCCGGCTTATGACTCACGACACAAAGCTGTGTAAGCCCGGGCACAGAAGCCACTGCTCAGCTGGTCACTCTGCAAGATTAACTCCCTGCAAGGTATCTTAAAGAGTCAGCTAGGCTACGGTGGCTCACGCCTGAGGGATGGGCGTCTTGGAGGAGGTACCGGCATTGGGCGGGTTTTAACTGAAGCCATGTCATGTTGCCACACAAAGGAATTATGTCACTTCGCTTGACAATTTGATATCACATCATTGAGTATTAAGAAGAATTCTTCCCTGCAGTACTGCCAATGATATTCCTATAGATAATAATTTAATGTCTTTGAATTTAGGTGTGTCTAGGTCTCATAAGGCTTGGCAGCTAAACAAATATATATTTGTCTTTTTGTAATGGCATTGTTTGACATGAAGTTGCATAAAATGGAATAAGATCAGGTTGGAGTTTATATTGGTTCAAATGTTTTGACTCACAGCACTTAATGGGCCACACACACACGCGCACACACAGGTTTGCAGATATAAAGGATAAATGGACTAAAGGCCCCGATAAACTCAAAATACGAATTTCCAATTAGCAGATTTCGGCGGGGGACCATACAATCATCGGTTGTTATTGTCCCTTTTTCAACGTGCAGAATCCTTAACAATATCAGCAAGGGTTTGAATTAAAGGGGTACACATTAGTCCCAAAATATTTTTACAGAAACCCAATATTTAAAAGGCACTGACATCTGCCATAATAATTCACCTGGTTATTGTTCATCGACTGCTGCCGCTGTATTTCGTAAGGCATGTCATAAAAGTTTGAATATTTTGACTGTGCACCCTGCGAAGATAGCAACCCTAGGCAACGACATATCGGCGCGTTCCTGTCCCTGAAGTGGCCGTTGGTGTGTGCGTGTGTGTGTGTGTGTGTGTGAACACACCATTTGACTGTTTTATTTTCAGCATATCGGTGCCTTGAGAGCCGGATGGAGGGCAGCACAGCCAGATGAATAAACAGGGAGAGGTTAGGGGACAGCTTACTAACACTATTCATGGATCGATAGGGAGAGGTTATAGTATTACTTACCAATTTAAAACATGGCTAGATAGGGAGATGTTAGGGGACTCCTTACTAACTTAAAACATGGACAGACAGACGAATAGATAAGAGAGATGTTAGAGGACTACTTACAAACATAAAACATGGAGGGAAAACCCAGAGCACTACTGTCCTGAAAGCCGCCTTCGGAAAGAAAATTGATTGAAAGACAAAACCCAAAACAAAATCAAAAGCATGATCGTTAATGAATGACAAGACAAAGAAGAAGAAGACAGTGGAATAAAAGCACCCAGAAGCAAAACACGTCAGAGGGCTAACTCCCAGCCCCTGGGACACTGGGTACTCACAATGTTGTGCGTTTGTCCGTATGAGTGATTATATTTCATGTGTTTGTGCGTTTGTTCACCAGATACCGAAAAGGGCCGATGGCAACTCCATTCAACCTCTGAATAAAGAAATACATACAGGATGATGATGTAATCCCCTGTTAGGGTGTGTTACTCAGGGGTGGTCTGCAGTATTGGGGGGGTATTGACTGACCTGAGCATTTCTGCA